>JAPZAG010002771.1:0-14376 GCA_027475135.1 Bactrocera correcta | reverse complement strand
GTATATACACATTTAGCAATTGATATCGAAATACCTCAAATCATTAGTTTAACATATATAAGTTAATTAACCTTCTTTAACATATTGAAGTTCATGTAAAGCCATGGCGGCATAACGACAGTACTTTTTGAAGAATTCCGTAATCTTATATTTAGGTATAAAGTCGATTTTCTTGTATATATGCATTAAGCAATCAATTTCGAAATGCTTCTAATAACTGGTGTAACATATCTAAGTTAATAAACCTTCTTTAACGAACTGAAGTTAACATAAAGCCATAACGGCATAACGGCAGTGCATTTAGAAGAATTCCGTAAGCGTATATTTAGGTATAAAGTCGATTTTGTTGTATATTCACATTTAGCAATCGATATCGAAATGCCTCAAATCATTAGTTTAACATATTTAAGTTAATTAACCTTCTTTAACATATTGAAGTTCATATAAAGCCATGGCGGCATAACTACAGTACATTTGGAAGAACTCCGTAATCTTGTATTTAGGTATAAAGTCGATTTTCTTGTATATATGCATTAAGCAATCGATTTCGAAATGCTTCCAATAACTGGTGTAACATATCTAAGTTAATAAACCTTCTTTAAATAACTGAAGTTAACATAAAGCCATAACGGCATAACGGCAGTGCATTTAGAAGAATTCCGTAAGCGTATATTTAGGTATAAAGTCGATTTTGTTGTATATTCACATTTAGCAATCGATATCGAAATGCCTCAAATCATTAGTTTAACATATTTAAGTTAATTAACCTTCTTTAACATATTGAAGTTCATATAAAGCCATGGCGGCATAACTACAGTACATTTGGAAGAACTCCGTAATCTTGTATTTAGGTATAAAGTCGATTTTCTTGTATATACACATTTAGCAATCGATATCGAAATGCCTCAAATCAATAGTTTAACATATTTAAGTTAATTAACCCCCTTTTTCTTACTGAAGTCTACAAACGCCTTAACGGCATAGCGGCAGTGCATGTAGAAGAATTCCGTTATCATATATTTAGGTATAAAGTCGATTTTCTTGTACATAAACATTTAACAATCGATATCGAAATGCCTCAAATCATTAGTTTAACATATTTAAGTGAATTAACCCTCTTTATCTTACTGAAGTCTACAAACGCTTTAACGGCATAACGGCAAAGCATTTAGAAGAATTACGTAATCTTATATTTAGGTATAAAGTCGATTTTCTTGTATATACTCATTTAGCAATCGAAATCGAAATGCTTCAAATCATTAGTTTAACATATTTAAGATAATTAACCCTCTTTAACTTACTGAAGTCTACAAACGCTTTAACGGCATAACTGCATGTAGAAGGATTCCGTTATCATATATTTAGGTATAAAGTCGATTTTCTTGTACATACACATTTAGCAATCGATATCGAAATGCCTCATATCATTAGTTTAACATATTTAAGTTAATTAACCCTCTTTATCTTACTGAAGTCTACAAGCGCTTTAATTGCATAACGGCAAAGCATTAAGAAGAATTACGTTATCTTATATTTAGGTATAAAGTCGATTTTCTTATATATACTCATTTAGCAATCGATATCGAAATGCCTCAAATCATTAATTTAACATATTTAAGTTAATTAACCCTCTTTATCTTACTGAAGTCTACAAACGCCTTAACGGCATAACTGCATGTGGAAGAATTCCGTTATCATATATTTAGGTATAAAGTCGATTTTCTTGTACATACACATTTAGCAATCGATATCGAAATGCCTCAAATCATAAGTTTAACATATTTAAGTTAATTAACCCTCTTTATCTTACTGAAGTCTACAAACGCCTTAATTGCATAACGGCAAAGCCTTTAGAAGAATTACGTAATCTTATATTTAGGTATAAAGTCGATTTTTTTGTATATATGCATTAAGCAATCGATATCGAAATGTTCCAAATAACTGGTTTAACATATTTAAGTTAATAAACCTTCTTTAACTAACTGGAGTTAACATAAAACTATAACGGTATAACGGCAGTGCATTTGAAAGAGTTCCGTAATCTTATATTTAGGTATAAAGTCGATTTTCTTGTATATACACATTTAGCAATCGATATCGAAATGCCTCAAATCATTAGTTTAACATATATAAGTTAATTAACCTTCTTTAACATATTGAAGTTCACATAAAGCCATGGCGGCATAACTACAGTACATTTGGAAGAACTCCGTAATCTTGTATTTAGGTATAAAGTCGATTTTCTTGTATATATGCATTAAGCAATCGATTTCGAAATGCTTCCAATAACTGGTGTAACATATCTAAGTTAATAAACCTTCTTTAACGAACTGTAGTTAACATAAAGCCATAACGGCAGTGCATTTAGAAGAATTCCGTAAGCGTATATACCTAAATATATGGCGGCATAACGACAGTACATTTGGAAGAATTCCGTAATCTTATATTTAGGTATAAAGTCGATTTTCTTGTATATATGCATTAAGCAATCGATATCGAAATGCCTCAAATAACTGGTTTAACATATTTAAGTTAATAAACCTTCTTTAAATAACTGAAGTTAACATAAAACCATAACGGTATAACGGCAGTGCATTTGGAAGAATTCCGTAATCTTATATTTAGGTATAAAGTCGATTTTCTTGTATATATGCATTAAGCAATCAATTTCGAAATGCTTCTAATAACTGGTGTAACATATCTAAGTTAATAAACCTTCTTTAACGAACTGAAGTTAACCTAAAGCCATAACGGCATAACGGCAGTGCATTTTGAAGAATTCCGTAAGCGTATATTTAGGTATAAGGAAGATTTTCTTGTATATAGGCACTTAGCAATCGATTTCGAAAATCTTCAAATCATTAGTTTAACATATTTAAGTTAATAAAGCTTCTTTAACGCACTGAAGTTAACACAAAGCCATGGCGGCATAACGGCAGTTCATGTAGAAGAATTCCGTATTCTTATATTTAGGTATAAAGTCGATTTTCTTCTATATACACATTTAGCAATCGATATCGAAATGCCTCAAATCATTAGTTTAACATATTTAAGTTAATTAACCTTCTTTAACAAATTGAAGTTCATATAAAGCCATGGCGGCATAACGACAGTACATTTGGAAGAATTCCGTAATCTTATATTTAGGTATATGGAAGATTTTCTTGTATATATGCACTTAGCAATCGATTTCGAAAATCTTCAAATCATTAGTTTAACATATTTAAGTTAATAAAGCTTCTTTAACGCACTGAAGTTAACACAATGCCATGGCGGCATAACGGCAGTTCATGTAGAAGAATTCCGTATTCTTATATTTAGGTATAAAGTCGATTTTCTTCTATATACACATTTAGCAATCGATATCGAAATGCCTCAAATCATTAGTTTATCATATTTTATTTAATTAACCTTTTTTAACGTGTTGAAGTTGATATAAAGCCATGGTGGCATAACGACAGTACATTTGGAAGAATTCCGTAATCTTATATTTAGGTATAAAGTCGATTTTCTTGTATATATGCATTAAGCAATCGATATCGAAATGCTTAAAATAACTGGTTTAACATGTTTAAGTTAATAAACCTTCTTTAACTAACTGAAGTTAACATAAAACCATAACGGTATAACGGCAGTGCATTTGGAAGAATTCCGTAACTTTATATTTAGGTATAAAGTCGATTTTCTTGTATACACATTTAGCAATCGATATCGAAATGCCTCAAATCATTAGTCTAACATATTTAAGTTAATTAACCCTCTTTATTTTACTGAAGTCTACAAACGCCTTAACGGCATAACGGCAGTGCATGTAGAAGAATTCCGTTATCATATATTTGGGTATAAAGTCGATTTTCTTGTATATACACATTTAGCAATCGATATCGAAATGCCTCAAATCATTAGTTTAACATATTTAAGTTAATTAACCCACTCTATCTTACTGAAGTCTACAAACGCCTTAACGGCATTACTGCAAAGCATTTAGAAGAATTCCGTAATCTTATATTTAGGTATAAGGAAGATTTTCTTGTATATATGCACTCAGCAATCAATTTCAAAAATCTTCAAATCATTAGTTTAACATATTTAAGTTAATAAAGCTTCTTTAACGCACTGAAGTTAACACAAAGCCATGGCGGCATAACGGCAGTTCATGTAGAAGAATTCCGTAATCTTATATTTAGGTTTAAAGTCGATTTTCTTGTATATATGCATTAAGCAATCGATATCGAAATGCTTCAAATAACTGGTTTGACATATTTAAGTTAATAATCCTTCTTTAACTAACTGAAGTTAACATAAAACCATAACAGTATAACGGCAGTGCATTTGGAAGAATTCCGTAATCATATATTTAGGTATAAGGAAGATTTTCTTGTACATATGCACTTAGCAATCGATTTTGAAAATCTTCAAATCATTAGTTTAACATATTTAAGTTAATAAAGCTTCTTTAACGCACTGAAGTTAACACAAAGCCATGGCGGCATAACAGCAGTTCATGTAGAAGAATTCCGTAATCTTATATTTAGGTATAAAGTCGATTTTCTTCTATATACACATTTAGCAATCAATATCGAAATGCCTCAAATCATTAGTTTATCATATTTTAGTTAATCAACCTTTTTTAACGTATTGAAGTTGATATAAAGCCATGGTGGCATAACGACAGTACATTTGGAAGAATTCCGTAATCTTATATTTAGGTATAAAGTTGATTTTCCTGTATATATGCATTAAGCAATCGATATCGAAATGCTTCAAATTACTGGTGTAACATGTTTAAGTTAATAAACCTTCTTTAACTAACTGAAGTTAAAATAAAACCATAACAGTATAACGGCAGTGCATTTGGAAGAATTCCGTAATCTTATATTTAGGTATAAGGAAGATTTTCTTGTATATATGCACTTAGCAATCGATTTCGAAAATCTTCAGATCATTAGTTTAACATATTTAAGTTAATAAAGCTTCTGTAACGCACTGAAGTTAACACAAAGCCATGGCGGCATAACGGCAGTTCATGTAGAAGAATTCCGTAATCTTTTATTTAGGTAAAAAGTCGATTTTCTTCTATATACACATTTAGCAATCGATATCGAAATGCCTCAAATCATTAGTTTATCATAATTTAGTTAATTAAACCCCTTTATCTTACTGAAGTCTACAAACGCCTTAACGGCATAACGGCAGTGCATGTAGAAGAATTCCGTTATCATATATTTGGGTATAAAGTCGATTTTCTTGTATATACACATTTAGCAATCGATATCGAAATGCTTCAAATCTTTAGTTTAAAATATTTAAGTTAACAAACCTACTTTAGCGCACTGAAGTCTACAAAAGCCTTAACGGCATAACGGCAAAGCATTTAGAATAATTCAGTAATCTTATACTTACGTATAATGTCCATTTTCTTGTATATACTCATTAAGCAATCGAAATCGAAATGCTTCAAATCATTAGTTTAACATATTTAAGTTAACAAACCTACTTTAGCGCACTGAAGTTAACACAAAGCCATGGCGGCATAACGGCAGTGCATGTAGAAGAATTCTGTTATCATACATTTAGGTATAAAGTCGATTTTCTTGTATATACTCATTTAGCAATCGATATCGAAATGCTTCAAATAACTAGTGTAACATATCAAAGTTAATAAACCTTCTTAAACGAACTGAAGTTAACATAAAGCCATAACGGCATAACGGCAGTGCATTTGGAAGAATTCCGTAATCTTATATTTAGGTATAAAGTCGATTTTTTTGTGTATATGCATTTAGCAATCGGTTTCGAAAATCTTCAAATCATTAGTTTAGCATATTTAAGTTAACAAACCTACTTTAGCGCACTGAAGTTAACACAAAGCCATGGCGGCATAACGGCAGTGCATGTAGAAGAATTCTGTTATCATATATTTAGGTTTAAAGTCCATTTTCTTGTATATACTCATTAAGCAATCGAAATCGAAATGCTTCAAATCATTAGTTTAACATATTTAAGTTAACAAACCTACTTTAGCGCACTGAAGTTAACACAAAGCCATGGCGGCATAACGGCAGTGCATGTAGAAGAATTCTGTTATCATATATTTCGGTATAAAGTCGATTTTCTTGTATATACTCATTTAGCAATCGATATCGAAATGCTTCAAATAACTAGTGTAACATATCTAAGTTAATAAACATTCTTAAACGAACTGAAGTTAACACAAAGCCATGGCGGCATAACGGCAGTGCATCTAGAAGAATTCCGTAAGCCTATATTTAGGTATAAAGTCGATTTTGTTGTAAATACACATTTAGCAATCGATATATAAATGCTTCAAATCATTAGTTTAACATATTTAAGTTAATTAATCTTTTTTAAAGCATTGAAGTTGATATAAAGCCTAAGCATAACGACAGTACATTTGGAAGAATTCCATAATCTTTTATTTAGGTATAATGTTGATTTTGTTGTATATACACATTAAGCAATCGATATCGAAATTCTTCAAATAACTGGTTTAACATATTTAAGTTAACAAACCTTCTTTAACTAACTGAAGTTAACATAAAGCCATAACGGTATAACGGCAGTGCATTTGGAAGAATTCCGTAATCTTCTATTTGGGTATTAAGTCGATTTTCTTGTATATACACATTTAGCAATCGATATCGAAATGCCTCAAATCAATAGTTTAACATATTTAAGTTAATTAACCCCCTTTATCTTACTGAAGTCTACAAACGCCTTAACGGCATAACGGCAGTGCATGTAGAAGAATTCCGTTATCATATATTTAGGTATAAAGTCGATTTTCTTGTACATAAACATTTAGCAATCGATATCGAAATGCCTCAAATCATTAGTTTAACATATTTAAGTGAATTAACCCTCTTTATCTTACTGAAGTCTACAAACGCCTTAACGGCATAACGGCAAAGCATTTAGAAGAATTACGTAATCTTATATTTAGGTATAAAGTCGATTTTCTTGTATATACTCATTTAGCAATCGAAATCGAAATGCTTCAAATCATTAGTTTAACATATTTAAGATAATTAACCCTCTTTATCTTACTGAAGTCTACAAACGCTTTAACGGCATAACTGCATGTAGAAGGATTCCGTTATCATTTATTTAGGTATAAAGTCGATTTTCTTGTACATACACATTTAGCAACCGATATCGAAATGCCTCAAATCATTAGTTTAACATATTTAAGTTAATTAACCCTCTTTATCTTACTGAAGTCTACAAGCGCTTTAATTGCATAACGGCAAAGCATTAAGAAGAATTACGTTATCTTATATTTAGGTATAAAGTCGATTTTCTTATATATACTCATTTAGCAATCGATATCGAAATGCCTCAAATCATTAGTTTAACATATTTAAGTTAATTAACCCTCTTTATCTTACTGAAGTCTACAAACGCCTTAACGGCATAACTGCATGTGGAAGAATTCCGTTATCATACATTTAGGTATAAAGTCGATTTTCTTGTACATACACATTTAGCAATCGATATCGAAATGCCTCAAATCATTAGTTTAACATATTTAAGTTAATTAACCCTCTTTATCTTACTGAAGTCTACAAACGCCTTAATTGCATAACGGCAAAGCATTTAGAAGAATTACGTGATCTTATATTTAGGTATAAAGTCGATTTTCTTGTATATATACATTAAGCAATCGATATCGAAATGCTTCAAATAACTGGTTTAACATATTTAAGTTAATAAACCTTCTTTAACTAACTGGAGTTAACATGAAACTATAACGGTATAACGGCAGTGCATTTGGAAGAGTTCCGTAATCATATATTTAGGTATAAAGTCGATTTTCTTGTATATACACATTAAGCAATCGATATCGAAATGCCTCAAATCATTAGTTTAACATATATAAGTTAATTAATCTTCTTTAACACATTAAAGTTCATATAAAGCCATGGCGGCATAACTACAGAACATTTGGAAGAACTCTGTAATCTTATATTTAGGTATAAAGTCGATTTTCTTGTGTATATGCATTAAGCAATCGATTTCGAAATGCTTCTAATAACTGGTGTAACATATCTAAGTTAATAAACCTTCTTTAACGAACTGAAGTTAACATAAAGCCATAACGGCAGTGCATTTAGAAGAATTCCGTAAGCGTATATACCTAAATATATGGCGGCATAACGACAGTACATTTGGAAGAATTCCGTAATCTTATATTTAGGTATAAAGTCGATTTTGTTGTATATATGCATTAAGCAATCGATATCGAAATGCTTCAAATAACTGGTTTAACATATTTAAGTTAATAAACCTTCTTTAAATAACTGAAGTTAACATAAAACCATAACGGTATAACGGCAGTGCATTTGGAAGAATTCCGTAATCTTATATTTAGGTATAAAGTCGATTTTTTTGTATATACACATTTAGCAATCGATATCGAAATGCTTCAAATCATTAGTTTAACATATTTAAGTTAATTAACCCCCTTTATCTTACTGAAGTCTACAAACGCCTTAACGGCATAACGGCAGTGCATGTAGAAGAATTCCGTTATCATATATTTAGGTATAAAGTCGATTTTCTTGTATATACACATTTAGCAATCGCTATCGAAATGCCTCAAATCATTAGTTTAACATATTTAAGTTAATTAACCCTCTTTATCTTACTGAAGTCTACAAACGCCTTAATTGCATAACGGCAAAGCATTTAGAAGAATTACGTAATCTTATATTTAGGTATAAAGTCGATTTTCTTGTATATATACATTAAGCAATCGATATCGAAATGCTTCAAATAACTGGTTTAACATATTTAAGTTAATAAACCTTCTTTATCTTACTGAAGTCTACAAACGCCTTAATTGCATAACGGCAAAGCATTTAGAAGAATTACGTAATCTTATATTTAGGTATAAAGTCGATTTTCTTGTATATACACATTTAGCAATCGATATCGAAATGCTTCAAATCATTAGTTTAACATACTTAAGCTAATTAACCCTCTCTATCTTACTGAAGTCTACAAACTCCTTAACGGGATAACGGCAAAGCATTTAGAAGAATTCCGTAATCTTATATTTAGGTATAAAGTCGATTTTGTTGTATATACGCATTTAGCAATCGATATCGAAATGCTTCAAATCATTAGTTTAACATATTTAAGTTAACAAGCCTTCTTAAACGAACTGAAGTTAACATAAAGCCACAAGGGCAGTGCATTTAGAAGAATTCCGTAAACTTATATTTAGGTAGAATGTCGATTTTCTTGTATATATGCATTAAGCAATCAATTTCGAAATGCTTCAATTAATTGGTGTAACATATCTAAGTTAATAAACTTTCTTTAACGAACTGATGTTAACATAAAGCCATAACGGCATAACGGCAGTGCATTTACAAGAATTCCGTAAACTTATATTTAGGTAGAAAGTCGATTTTCTTGTATATACGCATTTAGCAATCGATATCGAAATGCTTCAAATCATTAGTTTAACAAGTTAAGTTAATTAACCTTCTTTAACGTATTGAAGGTGATATAAAGCCATGGCGGCATAGCGATAGTACATTTGCAAGAATTCCGTAATCTTATATTTAGGTATAAAGTCGATTTTGTTGTATATTCACATTTAGCAATCGATATCGAAATGCCTCAAATCATTAGTTTAACATATTTTAGTTAATTAACCTTCTTTAACATATTGAAGTTGATATATAGCCATGGCGGTATAACGACAGTACATTTGGAAGAATTCCGTAATTTTATATTTAGGTATAAAGTCGATTTTCTTGTATATATGCATTAAGCAATCGATTTCGAAATGCTTCAATTAATTGGTGTAACATATCTAAGTTAATAAACTTTCTTTAACGAACTGATGTTAACATAAAGCCATAACGGCATAACGGCAGTGCTTTTACAAGAATTCCGTAAACTTATATTTAGGTAGAAAGTCGATTTTCTTGTATATACGCATTTAGCAATCGATATCGAAATGCTTCAAATCATTAGTTTAACAAGTTAAGTTAATTAACCTTCTTTAACGTATTGAAGGTGATATAAAGCCATGGCGGCATAGCGATAGTACATTTGCAAGAATTCCGTAATCTTATATTTAGGTATAAAGTCGATTTTCTTGTATATATGCAATCGATTTCGAAAATCTTCAAATCATTAGTTTAACATATTTAAGTTAATAAACCTTTTTTAACTAACAGAAGTTAACATAAAGCCATAACTGCATAACGGCAGTGCATTTAGGAGAATTACGTAAGCTTATATTTAGGTATATTTAGCAATCGATATCGAAATGCTTCAAATCATTAGTTTAACATATTTAAGTTAATTAACCTTCTTTATCTTACTGAAGTTTACATAAAGCCATAACGGTATAACGGCAGTGCATTTGTGAGAATTTCGTAATCTTATATTTAGGTATATAGTCGATTTTGTTGTATATTCACATTTAGAAATCGATATCGAAATGCCTCAAATCATTAGTTTAACATATTTAAGTTAATTAACTTTCTTTAACATATTAAAGTTGATATATAGCCATGGCGGCATAACGACAGTACATTTGGAAGAATTCCGTAAACTTATAATTAGGTATAAAGTCGATTTTCTTGTATATACACATTAAGCAATCGATATCGAAATGCCTCAAATCATTAGTTTAACATATTTATGTTCATTAACCCCCTTTATCTTACTGAAGTCTACAATCGCCTTAACGGCATAACGGCAGTGCATTTGGAAGAATTCCGTAATCTTATATTTAGGTATAAAGTCGATTTTCTTGTATATACTCATTTAGCAATCGATATCAAAATGCTTCAAATCATTAGTTTGACATATTTACGTTAACAAATCTATTTTAACGCACTGAAGTTAACACAAAGCCATGGCGGCATAACGGCAGTGCATGTAGAAGAAATCCGTAATCTTATAGTTAGGTATAAATCCGATTTTTTTGTATATACACATTTAGCAATCGACATCTAAATGCTTCAAATCATTAGTTTAACATATTTAAGTTAATTAACCTTTTTTAACGTATTGAAGTTGATATAAAGCCATGGTGGTATAATGACAGTACATTTGGAAGAATTCCGTAATCTTATATTTAGGAATAAAGTCGATTTTCTTGTATATATGCATTAAGCAATCGATATCGAAATGCTTCAAATAACTGATTTAACATATTTAAGTTAACAAACCTACTTTAACGCACTGAAGTTAACACAAAGCCATGGCGGCATAACGGCTTATATTTAGGTTTAAATTCGATTTTTTTGCATATGCACATTTAGCAATCGATATCGAAATGCTTCAAATCATTAGTTAAACATATTAAGTTAATAAACATTTTTTAGCTTAATGAGGTCTACATAAAGCCTTAACGGTATAACGGCAGTGCATTTAGAAGAACTCCGTAATGTTATAATTTTATATTTAGGTATAAAGTCGATCTTGTTGCATTTACATATTTAGCAGTCGATATCGAAATGCTTCAAACCATTAGTTTAACATACTTAAAATAATTACCTTCTTTAACGTAGCCTTAACGCCATAACGACAGTAATTTGGAAGAATTCCGTAATCTTATATTAAGGTATAAAGTCGATTTTCTGGTATATGTGCATTTAGAAATCGATATCGAAATGCTTCAAATCATTAGTTTAACATATTTAAGTTAATTAACCATCTTTAACGTATTGAAGGTGAAATAAAGCCATGGCGCCAAAACGACAGTAATTTTGAAGAATTCCGAAATCTTATACATATTTAGGTATAAAGTCGATTTTCTTGTATATATGCATTTAGAGATCGATATCGAAATGCTTCAAATCATAAGTTTAACATATTTAAGTTAACAAACCTACTTTAACGAACTGAAGTTGACATAAAGCCATGGCGGAATAACGGCAGTGCATTTGGAAGAATTCCGTTATCCTATGTTTAGGTATAAAGTCAAGTTTGTTGTATTAGCACATTTAGCAATCAATATCGAAATGCTTCAAATCATTAGTTTAACATATTTAAGTTAAATTACCTTCTTTAACCTACCGAAGGTGACATGAAGCCATGCCGGCATAACGGCAGTACTTTGGAAGAATTCCGTAATCTTATATTTAGGTATAAAGAAGATTTTCTTGTATATATGCATTTAGCAATCGATTTCGAAAATCTTCAAATCATTAGTTTAACATATTTAAGTCAATAAACCTTCTTTAACGAACAGAAGTTAACATGAAGCCATAACTGCATAACGGCAGTGCATTTAGAAGAATTCCGTAATCTTATATTTAGGTATAAAATCGATTTTCTTGTATATACACATATAGCAATCGATATCGAAATGCCTCAAATCATTAGTTTAACATATTTAAGTTAATTAACCCTCTTTATCTTACTGAAGTTTACACAAAGACATAACGGTATAACGGCAGTGAATTTGAAGAGTTCCGTAATCTTATATTTAGGTATAAAGTCGATTTTCTTGTATATACTCTTTTAGCAATCGATATCGAAATGCTTCAAATCATTAGTTTGACATATTTAAGTTAAAAAACCTACTTTAAACCGAAGTTAACACAAAGCCATGGCGGCATAACGGCAGTGCATGTAGAAGAAATCCGTAATCTTATATTTAGGTATTAAGTCGAATTTGCTGTATATATGCATTTAGCAATCGATTTCAAAAATCTTCAATTCATTAGTTTAACATATTTAAGTTAATAAAGCTTCTTTAACGTATTGAAGGTGATATGAAGCCATGGCGACATAACGACAGTACATTTGGAAAAATTCCGTAATCTTATATTTAGGTATAAAGTCGATTTTCTTGTATATACTCATTTAGCAATCGATATCGAAATGCTTCAAATCATTAGTTTAACATATTTAAGTTAACAAACCTACTTTAACGCACTGAAGTTAACATAAAGCCATGGCGGCATAACGGCAGTGCATTTAGAAGAATTCCGTAATATTATAGTTAGGTATAAAGTCGATTTTCTTGTATATACACATTTAGCAATCAATATCGAAATGCCTCAAATCATTAGTTTAACATATTTAAGTTAATTAACCTTCTTTATCTTACTGAAGTTTACACAAAGACATAACGGTATAACGGCAGTGAATTTGAAGAGTTCCGTAATCTTATATTTAGGTATAAAGTCGCTTTTCTTGTATATTTTCATTTAGCAATCGATATCGAAATGCTTCAAATCATTAGTTTAATATGTTTAAGTTAAAAAACCTTCTTTAACTAACTGAAGTTGATATAAAGCCATAACGGTATAACGGCAGTGCATTTGAATAATTCCGTAATCTTATATTTAGGTATAAAGTCGATTTTCTTGTATATACACATATAGCAATCGATATCGAAATGTTTCCCAATCATTAGTTTAACATATTTAAGTTACTTAACCCTCTTTAACTTACTGAAGTCTACAAACGCCTTAACGTCATAACGGCAAAGCATTTAGAAGAATTACGTAATCTTATATTTAGGTATAAAGTCGATTTTCTTGTATATACACAATAAGCAATCGATATCGAAATGCTTCAAATCATTAGTTTAACAAATTTAAGTTAATTAACCTTCTTTAACGTATTGAAGTTGATATAAAGCCATGGCGGCATAACGACAGTACATTTGGAATAATTCCGTAATCTTATATTTAGGTATGAAGTCGATTTTCTTGTACATATGCATCTAGCACTCGATTTTGAAATGCTTCAAATCATTAGTTTAACATATTTAAGTTAACAAACCTACTTTAACGCACTGAAGTTTACACAAAGCCATGGCGGGATAACATCTTATATTTAGGTATAAATTCGATTTTTTTGTATATACACATTTAGCATCGATATCGAAATGCTTCAAATCATTAGTTTAACATATTAAGTTAATAAACATTTTTTAGCTTAATGAAGTCTACATAAAGCCTTAACGGTATAACGGCAGTGCATTTAGAAGAACTTCGTAATGTTATCATTTTATATTTAGGTATAAAGTCGATTTTCTTGTATATACACGTTTAGCAATCGATATCGAAATGCTTCAAATCATTAGTTTAACATATTTAAAATAAGTAACCTTCTTTAACGTATTGAAGTTGATACAAACCTTGGCGGCATAACGACAGTGCATTTAGAAGAATTCCGTAATGTTATAATTTTATATTGAGGTACAAAGTCGATTTTCTTGTATATACACATTTAGCAATCGATATCGAAATGCTTCAAATCATTAGTTTAACATATTAAAGTTAATTAACCATCTTAAACGTATTGAAGGTGAAAGAATGCCATGGCGCCATAACGACAGTAATTTGGAAGAATTCCGTAATCTTATAT
>JAPZAG010002770.1:0-14380 GCA_027475135.1 Bactrocera correcta | reverse complement strand
TAACGGCAGTGCATTTAGAAGAATTCCGTAATCTTATATTTAGGTATAAAGTCGATTTTCTTGTATATACACATTTAGCAAGCGATATCGAAATGCTTCAAATCATTAGTTTAACATATTTAAGTTAATTAACCTTCTTTAACGTATTGAAGTTGATATAAAGAAATGGCGGCATAACGGCAGTGCATTTAGAAGAATTCCGTAATCTTATATTTAGGTATAAAGTCGATTTTGTTGTATATATACATTTAGCAATCGATATCGAGATGCTTCAACTCATTAGCTTAACATATTTAAGTTAATAAACCTTCGTTAACGATCTAAAGTTGGCATATAGCCACGGCGGCATAACGGCAGTGCATTTAGAAGAATTCCGTAACCTTTTATTTAGGTATAAAGTCGATTTTCTTTTATATACACATTTAGATATTCGATATTGAAATGCTTCAAATCATTAGTTTAACATATTAAGTTAATAAACATTTTTTAGCTTACTGAAGTCTACATAAAGCCTTAACGGTATAACAGCAGTGCATTTAGAAGAATCCCGTTGTCTTATATTTAGGTATAAATCCGATTTTCTTGTATACACACATTTAGCAAGCGATATTGAAATGCTGCAAATCATTAGTTTAACTTATTTAAGTTAATTAACCTTCTTTAACGTATTGAAGTTGATATAAAGCCATGGCGGCATAACGGCAGTGCATGTAGAAGAATTCCGTAATGTTATAATTTTATATTTAGGTATAAAGTCGATTTTCTTGTATTTACACATTTAGCAATCGATATCGAAATGCTTTAAACCATTAGTTTAACATATTTAAAATAATTAACCTTCTTTAGCGTAACGAAGGTGATATAAAGCCATGGCGGCATAACGACAGTACCTGTGGAAGAATTCCTTAATCTTATATTTAGGTATAAAGTCGATTTTCTTGTATATATACATTTCGCAATCGATATCGAAATGCTTCAGATAACTGGTTTAACATATTTTAGCTAATAAACCTCCTTTAGCCAACTGAAGTTGACATAAAGCCATAACGGCACTGCATTTGGAAGAATTCCGTAGTCTTATATTTAGGCATAAAGTCGATTTTTCTGTATATACACATTTTGTAGTCGATATCGAAATGCTTCAAATAACTGGTTTAGCATATTTAAGTTAATTAACCTTCTTTATCTTTCTGAAGTTTACATAAAGCCATAACGGCAGTATATTTATATGAATTCCGTTATCTTAAATTTAGGTATAAAGTCGATTTTTTTGTACATACACATTTAGCAATCGATATCGAAATGCCTCAAATCATTAGTTTAACATATTTGAGTTAATTAACGCTTTTTATCTTACTGATGTCTACAAAGGCCTTATCGGCATAACGGCAGTGCATTTAGAAGAATTCCGTAATCTTATATTTAGGTATAAAGTCGATTTTGTTGTATATACCCATTTAGCAATCGATAACGAGATGCTTCAACTCATTACCTTAACATATTTAAGTTAATAAGCCTTCTTTAGCGATCTGAAAAAGAATTCCGTAATCTTATATTTAGGTATAATGTCGGTTTTGTTGTATATACGCATTTAGCAATCGACATCGAAATGCTTCAAATCATGAGTTTAACATATTTATGATAACTAACCCTCTTTATCTTACTGAAGTCTACAAAAGCCTTAACGGCATAACGACAGTGCATTTAGAAGAATTCCGTAATCCTCTATTTAGGTATAAAGTCGATTTTTTATATATACTCATTTAGCACTCCATATCGAAATGCTTCAAATCATTAGTTTAACATATTTAAGTAAATTAACCCTCTTTATCTTATTGAATTCTACAAAAGCCTTAACGGCATAACGGCAGTGCATTTCGAAGAATTTCGTAATCTTATATTTAGGTATAAAGTCGATTTTCTTGTGCATACTCATTTAGCAATCGATATCGAAATGCTTCAAATCATTAGTTTAACATATTTAAGTTAATTAACCTTCTTAAACGTAATGAAGGTGATATAACGCAATGGCACCATAACGACAGTGCATGTAGAAGAATTCCGTAATCTTATATTTAGGTATAAAGTCGATTTTCTTGTATTTACACATTTAGCAATCGATATCGAAAATCTTCAAATCATTAATTTAACATATTTAAGTTAATTAACCTTCTTTAACGTAATGAAGGTAATATAAAGCCATGGCGGCATAACGACAAGGCATTTAGAAGAATTCCGTAATCTTATATTCAGGTATAAAGTCGATTTTCTTGTATATACGCATTTAGCAATCGATATCGAAAAGCTTCAAATAACTGGTTTAGCATACTTAGGTTAATTAACCTTCTTTATCTTACCGAAGTTTACATAAAGCCATAACGGCATAACGGCAGTATATTTGGGTGAATTCCGTAATCTTTTATTTAGGTATAAAATCGATTTTGTTGTACATACACATTTAGCAATTGATATCGAAATGCTTCAAATCATTAGTTTAACATATTTAAGTTAATTAACCTTCTTTAACGTAATGAAGGTAATATAAAGCCATGGCGGCATAACGACAGTGCATTTAGAAGAGTTCCGTAATCTTATATTTAGGTATAAAGCCGTTTTTCTTGTATTTACACATTTAGCAATCGATATTGAAATGCTTCAAATCATTAGTTTAACATATCTAAGTTAATTAACCTTCTTTAACGTAATGAAGGTAATGTAAAGCCATGGCGGCATAACGACAGTGCATTTAGAAGAATTCCGCAATCTTGTATTTAGGTATAAAGTCGATTTTGTTGTATATACGCATTAAGCAATCGATATCGAAATGCTTCAAATCATTCGTTTAACATATTTAAGTTAGTTTACCTTCTTTAACGTAATGAAGGTGATATAAAGCCATGGCGGAATAACGACAGTGCATTTAGAAGAATTCCGTAATCTTATATTTAGGTATAAAGTCGATTTTGTTGTATATACGCATTAAACAATCGATATCGAAAAGCTTCAAATCATTAGTTTAACATATTTAAGTTAATAAACCTTCTTTAACGAACGGATGTTGGCTTAAAGCCATGGCGGCATAACGGCAAATCATTAGTTTAACATATTAAGTTAATATACATTTTTTAGCATACTGAAGTCTACATAAAGCCTTAACGGTATAACGGCAGTGCATTTAGAAGAATTCCGTAATGTTATAATTTGATATATAAAGTCGATTTTCTTGTATATATACATTTCGCAATCGATATCGAAATGCTTCAGATAACTGGTTTAACATATTTAAGTTAATAAACCACCTTAAACGAACTGAAGTTGACATAAAGCCATAACGGCACTGCATTTGGAAGAATTCCGTAGTCTTATATTTAGGCATAAAGTCGATTTTCTTGCATATACACATTTTGCAATCGATATGGAAATACTTCAAATAACTGGTTTAGCATATTTAAGTTAATTAACCTTCTTTATCTTACTGAAGTTTACATTAAGCCATAACGGCAGTATATTTATATGAATTCCGTTATCTTATATTTAGGTATAAAGTTGATTTTTTTGTACATACACATTTAGCAATCGATATCGAAATGCTTCAAATCATTAGTTTAACATATTTAAGTTAATTAGCATTCTTTAACGTAATGAAGGTGACACAAAGATATGGCGGCATAACGACAGTACATTTGGAAGAATTCCGTAATCTTATGTTTAGGTATAAATTCGGTTTTCTTTTACATACACATTTAGCAAGCGATATCGAAATGCTTCAAATAATTAGTTTAACAAATTTAAGTTAATTAACCTTCTTTAACGTATTGAAGTTGATATAAAGCCATAACGGCATAACGACAGTACATTTGGAAGAATTCCGTAGTCTTATATTTAGGTATAAAGTCGATTTTCTTTTATATATGCATTAAGCAATCGATATCGAAATGCTTCAACTCATTAGCTTAACATATTTAAGTTAATAAACCTTCTTTAACGATCTGAATTTGGCATATAGCCACGGCGGCATTACGGCAGTGCATGTAGAAGATTTCCGTAATCTTTAATTTAGGTATAAAGTCGATTTTCTTTTATATACACATTTAGATATCGATATCGAAATGCTTCAAATCATTAGTTTAACATATTAAGTTAATAAACACTTTTTAGCTTACTGAAGTCCACATAAAGCCTTAACGGTATAACGGCAGTGCATTTAGAAGAATCCCGTTATCTTATATTTAGGTATAAATTCGATTTTCTTGTATATACGCATTTAGCAAGCGATATCGAAATGCTTCAAATCATTAGTTTAACATATTTAAGTTAATTAACCTTCTTTAACATAATGAAGTTGGCATAAAGCCATGGCGGCATAACGGCAGTGCATGTAGAAGAATTCCGTTTGCTTATATTTAGGTGTAAACTCGATTTTCTTGTATATACACATTTAGCAATCGATATCGAGATGCTTCAAATCATTAGTTTAACATATTTAAGTTATTTAGCCTTCTTTAACGTAATGAAGGTGATATAAAGCCATGCCGGCATAACGACAGTACATTTGGAAGTATTCCGTAATCTTATGTTTAGATATAAATTCGATTTTCTTTTATATACACATTTAGCAATCGAAATCGAAATGCTTCAAATCATTAGTTTACCAAATTTCAGTTAATTAAACATCTTTATTTTACTGAAGTCTACAAAAGCCTTAACGGCAGTGCATTTAGAAGAATTTCGTAATCTTATATTTAGGTATAAAGTCGATTTTCTTGTATATGTGCACTAAGCATCGATATCGATATCGATATGCTTCAAATCATCCCTTAACGAACGGAAGTTGGCTTAAAGCCATGGCGGCATAACGGTAGTGCATTTAGAAGAACTCCGTAATCTTATATTTATGTATAAAGTCGATTTTGTTGTATATACACATTTAGCAATCGATATCGAAATGCTTCAAATCATTAGTTCAACATATTTAATTTAATAAACCTTTTTTAACGAACGGAAGTTGGCGTAAAGCCATGGCGGCATAACGGTAATGCATTTAGAGGAATTCCGTAACCTTATATTTAGGTATAAAGTCGATTTTGTTGTATATACACATTTTGCAATCGATATCGAGATGCTTCAACTCGTTAGTTTAACATATTTAAGTTAATAAACCTTCTATATCAAACGGAAGTTGGCATTAAGCCAAGGCGGCATAACGGCAGTGCATGTAGAAGAATTCCGTAATGTTGTATTTAGGTATAAAGTCGATTTTGTTGTATATACACATTTAGCAATCGATATCGAAATGCTTCAAATCATTAGTTTAACATATTTAAGTTAATTAACCTTCTCTAACGTATTGAAGTTGATATAAGGCCATGGCGGCATAACGGCAGTGCATTTAGAAGAATTCCGTAATCTTATATTTAGTTATAAAGTCGATTTTGTTGTATATACGTATTTAGCAATCGATAACGAAATGCTTCAAGTCATTAGTTTAACATATTTAAGTTAACATATTTAAGTTAATTAACCTTCTTTATCTTACTGAAGTTTACATAAAGCCATAACGGTATAACGGCAGTGCATTTGGGAGAATTCCGTAAACTTATATTTAGGTATAAAGTCGATTTTGTTGTATATACACATTTAGCAATCGATATCGAGATGCTTCAACTCATTAGTTTAACATATTTAAGTTAATAAACCTTCTTTAACGAACTGAAGTTGGCATAAAGCCATGGCGGCATAACGGCAGTGCATGAAGAAGAATTCCGTTATCTTATATTTAGGTATTATGTCGATTTTCTTGTATATACTCATTTAGCAATCGATATCGAAATGCTTCAAATCATTAGTTTAACATATTTAAGTTAATAAACCTTCTTTAACTCACTGAAGTCTACATAAAGCCTTAACGGTATAACTGCAGTGCATTCAGAGGAATTCCGTAATCTTCTATTTAGGTGTAAAGTCGATTTTCTTGTATTTACATATTAAGCAATTGATATCGAAATGCTTCAAATCATTAGTTTAACATATTTAAGTTAATTAACCCTCTCTATCTTACTGAAGTCTACATAAAGAATTAACGGCATAACGGCAGTGCATTTAAAAGAATTCCGTTATCTTATATTTAGGTATAAAGTCGATTTTGTTGTATATACACATTTAGCAAGCGATATCGAAATGCTTCAAATCATTAGTTTAACATATTTAAGTTAATTAACCTTCTTTAGCGTATTCAAGTTGATATAAAGCCATGGCGGCATAACGGCAGTGCATTTAGAGGAATTCCGTAATCTTATATTTAGGTATAAAGTCGATTTTGTTGTATATACACATTTAGCAATCGATATCGAAATGCTTCAACTCATTAGTTTAACATATTTAAGTTAATAAACCTTCTTTAACGAACTGAAGTTGGCATAAAGCCATGGCGGCATAACGGCAGTGCATTAAGAAGAATTCCGTTATCTTATATTTAGGTATTATGTCGATTTTCTTGTATATACTCATTTAGCAATCGATATCGAAATGCTTCAAATCATTAGTTTAACATATTTAAGTTAATAAACCTTCTTTAACTCACTGAAGTCTACATAAAGCCTTAACGGTATAACTGCAGTGCATTCAGAGGAATTCCGTAATCTTCTATTTAGGTGTAAAGTCGATTTTCTTGTATTTACATATTTAGCAATTGATATCGAAATGCTTCAACTCATTAGTTTAACATATTTAAGTTAATAAACCTTCTTTAACGAACTGAAGTTGGCATAAAGCCATGGCGGCATAACGGCAGTGCATGAAGAAGAATTCCGTTATCTTATATTTAGGTATTATGTCGATTTTCTTGTATATACTCATTTAGCAATCGATATCGAAATGCTTCAAATCATTAGTTTAACATATTTAAGTTAATAAACCTTCTTTAACTCACTGAAGTCTACATAAAGCCTTAACGGTATAACTGCAGTGCATTCAGAGGAATTCCGTAATCTTCTATTTAGGTGTAAAGTCGATTTTCTTGTATTTACATATTAAGCAATTGATATCGAAATGCTTCAACTCATTAGTTTAACATATTTAAGTTAATAAACCTTCTTTAACGAACTGAAGTTGGCATAAAGCCATGGCGGCATAACGGCAGTGCATGAAGAAGAATTCCGTTATCTTATATTTAGGTATTATGTCGATTTTCTTGTATATACTCATTTAGCAATCGATATCGAAATGCTTCAAATCATTAGTTTAACATATTTAAGTTAATAAACCTTCTTTAACTCACTGAAGTCTACATAAAGCCTTAACGGTATAACTGCAGTGCATTCAGAGGAATTCCGTAATCTTCTATTTAGGTGTAAAGTCGATTTTCTTGTATTTACATATTAAGCAATTGATATCGAAATGCTTCAACTCATTAGTTTAACATATTTAAGTTAATAAACCTTCTTTAACGAACTGAAGTTGGCATAAAGCCATGGCGGCATAACGGCAGTGCATGAAGAAGAATTCCGTTATCTTATATTTAGGTATTATGTCGATTTTCTTGTATATACTCATTTAGCAATCGATATCGAAATGCTTCAAATCATTAGTTTAACATATTTAAGTTAATAAACCTTCTTTAACTCACTGAAGTCTACATAAAGCCTTAACGGTATAACTGCAGTGCATTCAGAGGAATTCCGTAATCTTCTATTTAGGTGTAAAGTCGATTTTCTTGTATTTACATATTAAGCAATTGATATCGAAATGCTTCAAATCATTAGTTTAACATATTTAAGTTAATTAACCCTCTCTATCTTACTGAAGTCTACATAAAGAATTAACGGCATAACGGCAGTGCATTTAAAAGAATTCCGTTATCTTATATTTAGGTATAAAGTCGATTTTGTTGTATATACACATTTAGCAAGCGATATCGAAATGCTTCAAATCATTAGTTTAACATATTTAAGTTAATTAACCTTCTTTAGCGTATTCAAGTTGATATAAAGCCATGGCGGCATAACGGTAGTGCATTTAGAAGAATTCCGTTATCTTATATTTATGTATAAAGTCGATTTTCTTGTATATACACATTTAGCAAGCGATATCGAAATGCTTCAAATCATTTGTTTAACATATTTAAGTTAATTAACCTTCTTTAACGTATTGAAGTTAATATAAAGAAATGGCGGCATAACGGCAGTGCATTTAGAAGAATTCCGTAATCTTATATTTAGGTATAAAGTCGATTTTCTTGTATATACGCATTTAGCAATCGATATCGAGATGCTTCAACTCATTAGTTTAACATATTTAAGTTAATAAACCTTCTTTAACGAACTGAAGTTGGCATAAAGCCATGGCGGCATAACGGCAGTGCATGAAGAAGAATTCCGTTATCTTATATTTAGGTATTATGTCGATTTTCTTGTATATACTCATTTAGCAATCGATATCGAAATGCTTCAAATCATTAGTTTAACATATTTAAGTTAATAAACCTTCTTTAACGTAATGAAGGTGATATAAAGCCATGGCACCATAACGACAGTGCATTTCAAAGAATTTCGTAATCTTATATTTAGGTATAAAATCGTTCTTCTTGTATATACTCATTTAGCAATCGATATCGAAATGCTTCAAATCATTAGTTTGATATATTTAAGTTAATTAACTTTCTTTAACGTAATGAAGGTGATATAAAGCCATGGCACCATAAAGATAGTGCATGAAGAAGAATTCCGTAATCTTATATTTAGGTACAAAGTCGATTTTCTTGTATATACGCATTTAGCAATCGATATCGAAATGCTTCAACTAACTGGTTTAGCATATTTAGGTTAATTAACCTTCTTTATCTCACCGAAGTTTACATAAAGCCATAACGGCATAACGGCAGTATATTTGGGTGAATTCCGTAATCTTTTATTTAGGTATAAAATCGATTTTGTTGTATATACACATTTAGCAATCGATACCGAAATGCTTCAAATCATTAGTTTAGCATATTTAAGTAAATTAGCCCTCTTTAACGAACGCAAGTTGGCATAAAGCCATAACGGTATAACGGCAGTGCATTTGGAAGAATTCCGTAATCTTATATTTAGGAATAAAGTCGATTTTGTTGTATAGACACATTTAGCAATCGATATCGAGATGCTTTAACTCATTAGCTTAACATATTTAAGTTAATAAACCTTCTTTAACGATCTGAAGTTGGCATGTAGCCACGGCGGCATAACGACAATACATTTGGAAGAATTCCGTAGTCTTATATTTAGGAATAAAGTCGATTTTCTTGTATATACACATTTAGCCATCGATATCGAAATGCTTCAAATCATTAGTTTAACATATTAAGTTAATAAACGCTTTTTAGCTTACTGAAGTCTACATAAAGCCTTAACAGTATAACGGCAGTGCATTTAGAAGAATTCCGTAATGTTATAATTCTATATTTAGGTATAAAGTCGATTTTCTTGTATATATGCATTAAGCAATCGATATCGAAATGCTTCAAATAACTGGTTTATCATATTTAAGTTAATTAACCTTCTTTATCTTAATGAAGTTTACATAAAGCCATAACGGCATAACGGCAGTATATTTATATGAATTCCGTTATCTTGTATTTAGGTATAATGTCAATTTATTGTACATACGCATTTAGCAATCGATATCGAAATGCTTCAAATCATTAGTTTAACATATTTAAGTTAATTAACCTTCTTTAGCGTAATGAAGGTGTTATAAAGCCATGGCGGCATAACGACAGTGCAGGTAGAAGAATTCCGTAATCTTATATTTAGGTATATAGTCGATTTTGTTGTATATACGCATTTAGCAATCGATATCGAAATGCTTCAAATCATAAGTTTAACATATTTAAGTTAATTAACCTTCTTTAACGTATTGAAGTTGATATAAAGCCATGGCGGCATAAGGACAGCATATTTGGAAGAAATCCGCAGTCTTATATTTAGGTATAAAGTCAATTTTCTTGTATATAAACATTAATCAATCGATAACGAAATGCTTTAAATCATTAGTTTAACATATCTAAGTAATTAACCCTCTTTAATGATCTGAAGTTGGCATATAGCCATGGCGGCATAACGGCAGTGCATGTAGAAGAATTCCGTAATCTTATATTTAGGTATAAAGTCGATTTTCTTGTATATAAACATTTAGCTATCGATATCGAAATGCTTCAAGTCATTCGTTTATCATATTTATGTTAATAAACCTTATTTAACGATCTGAAGTTTGCATATAGCCGTGAGGCATAAAGGCAGTGCATGTAGAAGAATTCCGTAATCTTATATTTAGGTATAAAGTCGATTTTCTTGTATATACACATTTAGCTATCGATATCGAAATGCTTCATATCATTTGTTTATCATATTTGAGTTAATTAGCCTCCTTTAACGTATTGAAGTTTATATAAAGCCATGGCGGCGTAACGACAGTACATTTGGAAGAATTCCGTAGTCTTATATTTAGGTATAAAGTCGATTTTCTGGTATATATGCATTAAGCAATCGATGTCGAAATGCTTCAAATAACTGGTTTAACATATTTAAGTTAATAAACCTTCTTTAACGAACTGAAGTTGGCTTAAGACCATGGCGGCATAACGGCAGAGCATTTAGAAGAATTCCGTAATCTTATATTTAGGTATAAAGTCGATTTTCTTGCATATACACATTTAGCAATCGATAACGAAATGCTTCAAATCATTAGTTTAACATATTTAAGTTAATTAGCCTTCTTTAAGGTAATGAAGGTGACATAAAGCCATGGCGGCATAACGGTAGTGCATGTAGAAGAATTCCGTAATCTTATGTTTAGGTATAAATTCGATTTTCTTGTATATACACATTTAGCAATCGATAACGAAATGCTTCAAATAACTGGTTTAGCATATTTAAGTTAATTAACTTTCTTTATCTTACTGAAGTTTACATAAAGCCATAACGGTATAACGGCAGTGCATTTGGAAGAATTCCGTAATCTTATATTTAGGTATAAAGTCGATTTTGTTGTATATACACATTAGCAATCGATATCGAGATGGTTCAACTCATTAGTTTAACATATTTAAGTTAATAAACCTTCTTTAACGATCTGAAGTTGGCTTAAAGCCATGGCGGCATAACGGCAGTGCATTTAGAAGAATTCCGTAGTCTTATATTTAGGTATAAAGTCGATTTTGTTGTATATACACATTAGAAATCGATATCGAGATGGTTCAACTCATTAGTTTAACATATTTAAGTTAATTAACATTATTTTTCTTACTGAAGTGTACATAATGCCATAACGGCAGTACATTTGGAAGAACTCCGTAATCTTATATTTAGGTATAAAGTCGATTTTCTTGTATTTACACATTTAACAATATATATCGAAATGCTTCAAATAACTGGTTTAGCATATTAAGTTAATTAACCTTCTTTATCTTAATGAAGTTTACATTAAGCCATAACGGCATAACGGCAGTATATTTATATGAATTCCGTTATCTTATATTTAGGTATAAAGTCGATTTTGTTGTACATACGCATTTAGCAATCGATATCGAAATGCTTCAAATCATTAGTTTAACATATTTAAGTTAATTAACCTTCTTTAACGTAATGAAGGTGATATAAAGCCATGGCGGCATTACGACAGTGCAGGTAGAAGAGTTCCGTAATCTTATATTTAGGTATAAAGTCGATTTTGTTGTATATACGCATTTAGAAATCGATACCGAATTCTTTATCTTAATGAAGTTTACATTAAGCCATAACGGCATAACGGCAGTATATTTATATGAATTCCGTTATCTTATATTTAGGTATAAAGTCGATTTTGTTGTACATACGCATTTAGCAATCGATATCGAAATGCTTCAAATCATATGTTTAACATATTTAAGTTAATTAACCTTCTTTAACGTATTGAAGTTGATATAAAGCCATGGCGGCATAACGACAGTATATTTGCAAGAATTCCGCAGTCTTATATTTAGGTATAAAGTCAATTTTCTTGTATATAAACATTTAGCAATCGATATCGAAATGCTTCAAATCATATGTTTAACATATTTAAGTTAATAAACCTTCTTCAACGATCTGAAGTTGGCATATAGCCATGGCGGCATAACGGCAGTGCATGTAGAAGAATTCCGTAATCTTATATTTAGGTATAAAGTCGATTTTCTTGTATATACACATTTAGCTATCGGTATCGAAATGCTTCATATTATTTGGTTAACATATTGAGTTAATAAAAGCTTTTTAGCTTACTGAAATCTACATAAAGCCTTAACGGTAAAACGGAAGCGCATTTGGAAGAATTCCGTAATGTTATATTTTTATATTTAGGTACAAAGTCGATTTTCTTGTATTTACACATTTAGCAATCGCTATCGAAATGCTTCAAATAACTGGTTTAGCATATTTAAGTTAATTAACCTTCTTTATCTTACTGAAGTTTACATAAAGCCATAACGGCATAACGGCAGTATATTTATATGAATTCCCTAATCTAATATTTAGGTATAAAGTCGATTTTGTTGTACATACACATTCAGCACTGGATATCGAAATGCTTCAAATCATTAGTTTAACATATTTAAGTTAATTAACCTTCTTTAATTAAACTTCTTTAACGTATTCAAGTTGACATAAAGCCATGGCGGCATAACGACAGTGCATTTAGAAGAATTCCGTAATCTAATATCTAGGTATAAAGTCGATTTTCTTGTATATACACATTTTGCAATCGATATCGAAATGCTTCAAATAACTGGTTTAGCATATTTAAGTTAATTAACCTTCTTTATCTTACTGAAGTTTACATAAAGCCATAACGGCAGTATATTTATATGAATACCGTTATCTTATATTTAGGTATAAAGTCGATTTTGTTGCACATACACATTTAGCAATCGATATCGAAATGCTTCAAATCATTAGTTTAACATATTTAAGTTAATTAACCTTCTTTAACTAACGGATGTTGGCATAAAGCCATGGCAAGATAACGGCAGTGCATTTAGAAGAATTCCGTAATCTTATATTTAGGTATAAAGTCGATTTTCTTGTATATACACATTTAGCAATCGATAACGAAATGCTTCAAATCATTAGTTTAACATATTTAAGTTAATTAGCCTTCTTTAACGTAATGAAGGTGACATAAAGACATGGCGGCATAACGACAGTACATTTGGAAGAATTCCGTAATCTTATGTTTAGGTATAAATTCGATTTTCTTGTACATACACATTTAGCAAGCGATATCGAAATGCTTCAAATCATAAGTTTAACAAATTTAAGTTAATTAATCTTCCTTAACGTATTGAAGTTGATATAAAGCCATGGCGGCGTAACGACAGTACATTTGGAAGAATTCCGTAATCTTATATTTAGGTATAAAGTCGATTTTGTTGTATATACACATAAGCAATCGATATCGAGATGGTTCAACTCATTAGTTTAACATATTTAAGTTAATTAACCTTATTTTTCTTACTGAAGTGTACATAAAGCCATAACGGTATAACGGCAGTGCATTTGTAAGAACTCCGTAATCTTATACTTAGGTATAAAGGCGATTTTTTTGTATTTACACATTATATGTATTTATATTTATACCGCTATGGCTTTACGTAAACTTCAGTCTGATAAAGAAGGTTAGTTAACTTAAATATGTTAAACTAATGATTTGAAGCATTTCGATATCGATAGGTAAATGTGTATATACAAGAAAATCGACCTTATACCTAAATATAAGATTACGGAATTCTTCCAAATGCACTGCCGTTATACCGTTATGGCTTTAAGTACACATCAGTATTAAAAATGAGGTTATTAACTTAAATATGTTAAACTAATGAGTTGAACCATCTCGATATCGATTGCTAATGTGTATATACAACAAAATCGACTTTATATCTAAATGTAAGATTACGGAATTCTTCTAAATGCACTGTCGTTATGCCGCCATGGCTTTATATCAACTTCAATACGTGAAAGAAGGTTAACTAACTTAAATATGTTAAACTAATGATTTGAAGCATTTTGATATCGATTGCTAAATGTGTATGTACAACAAAATCGACTTTTTACCTAAATATAAGATTACGGAATTCTTCTAAATGCATTGCCGTTATGCCGCCATGGCTTTAAGCCAACTTCCGTTCGTTAAAGAAGGTTTATTAACTTAAATATGTTAAACTAATGATTTGCAGCATTTCGTTATCGATTGCTAAACCTGAATATTTAAGAAAATCGACTTTATACCTAATATAAGATTACGGAATTCTTCTAAATGCACAGCCGTTATGCCGCCATGGCTTTAAGCCAACTTCCGTTCGTTAAAGAAGGTTTATAAACTTAAATATGTTAAA
>JAPZAG010002769.1:0-14390 GCA_027475135.1 Bactrocera correcta | reverse complement strand
AAATATAAGATTACGGAATTCTTCCAATTGCACTGCTGTTATGGCTTTATATCAATACGTTAAAGAAGGTTAATTAACTTAAATATGTTAAACTAATGATTTGAAGCATTTCGATATCGATTGCTAAAAGTGCATATACAAGAAAATGGACTTTATACCTAAATATAAGATTACGGAATTCTTCCAAATGTACTGTCATTATGCCGCCATGGCTTTGTATCAACTTCAATACGTTAAAGAAGATTAATTAATTTAAATATGTTAAACTAATGGTTTGAAGCATTTCGATATCGACTGCTAAATGAGTATATACAAGAAAATCGAATTCATACCTAAATATAAAATTATAACATTACGGAATTCTTCTAAATGCACTGCCGTTATACCGTTAAGGCTTTATATAGACTTCAGTAAGCTAAAAAGTGTTTATTAACTTAATATGTTAAACTAATGATTTGAAGCATTTCGATATCGATATCTAAATGTGTATATAAAAGAAAATCGACTTTATACCTAAATATAAGTTTACGGAATTCTTTCAAATGCACTGCCGTTATGGCTTTACATCAACTTCAATACGTTAAGGAAGGTTAATTAACTTAAATATGTTAAACTAATGATTTGAAGCATTTCGATATCGATTGCTAAATGAGTATATACAAGAAAATCGAATTCATACCTAAATATAAAATTATAACATTACGGAATTCTTCTAAATGCACTGCCGTTATACCGGTAAGGCTTTATGTAGACTTCAGTAAGCTAAAAAGTGTTTATTAACTTAATATGTTAAACTATTGATTTGAAGCATTTCGATATCGATATCTAAATATGTGTATACAAGAAAATCGACTTTATATCTAAATATAAGATTACGGAATTCTTCTACATCCACTGCCGTTATGCCAACTTCAGATCGTTAAAGAAGGTTTATTAACTTAAATATGTTAAACTAATGAGTTGAAGCATTTCGCTATCGATTGCTAAATGTGTATATACGGGAAAATCGATTTTATACCTAAATAAAAGATAACGGAATTCACCCAAATATACTGCCGTTATGCCGCTGTGGCTTTATTTAAACTTCAGTAAGATAAAGAAGGTTAATTAACCTAAATATGCTAAACCAGTTATTTGAAAATTTTCGATATCGATTGCTTAATGTGTAAATCCAAGAAGATCGACTACATATCTAAATATAAGATTACGGAATTCTTCTACATGCTTTATGTTAACTTCAGGCATTAGAGAAGCTTTATTAACTTAAATATGTTAAACTAATGATTTGAAGCATTTCGATATCGATTGCTAAATGAGTATATACAAGAAAATCGAATTCATACCTAAATATAAGATTACGTAATTCTTCTAAATGCACTGCCTTTATGCCGTTATGGCTTTATATTAACTTCAGTTCGTTAAAGAAGGTTTATTAACTTAAATATGTTACACCAGTTATTTGAAGCATTTCGATATCGAAAGCTTAATGCACATATACAAGAAAATCGACTTTATACCTAAATAGAAGACTACGGAATTCTTACAAATGTACTGTCGGTATGCCGCCATGGCTCTTTATCAACTTCAATACGTTAAAGAAGGTTAATTAACTTAAATATGTTAAGCTAATGGTTTGAAGCATTTCGATATCGACTGCTAAATATGTAAATACAAGAAAATCGACTTTATACATAATTTTAAATTATAACATTATGGAATTCTTCTACGTACACTGCAGTTATGCCTCCATGGCTATATGCCCACTTCAGATCGTTTAAGAAGGTTTATTAACTTAAATATGTTAAACTAGTGAGCTGAAGCATTTCGATATCGATTGCTAAATGTGTATATACAAGAAAATCGATTTCATACCTTAATAAAAGATTACGGAAATTACCCAAATATACTGCCGATACGCCGTTATGGCTTTTGTAAAGAAGGTTAATTATTTAAATATGTTAAGCTAATGGTTTGCAGCATTTCGATATCGATTGCTAAATGTGTAAATACAAGAAAATGGACTTTATACCTAAATATAAAATTATAACATTATGGAATTCTTCTAACTGCACTGCCGTTATGCCATTAGGGCTTTATGTAGACTTAAGTGCGTTAAAGAAGGTTTATTAACTTAAATATGGTAAACTAATGATTTAAAGCATCTCGATATCGATTGCTAAATGTGCAAATACAAGAAAATCGAATTTATACCTAAATATAAAATTATAACATTACGGAATTCTTCTAAATGCAATACCGTTATGCCGTTAACGCTTTATGTAGACTTCAGTGAGTTAAAGAAGGTTTATTAACTTAAATAAGTTAAACTAATGGTTTGAAGCATTTCGATATCGATAGCTAAATATGTATATACAAGAAAATCGAATTTATACCTAAATATAAGATAACGGAATTCTTCCAAATGCACTGCCGTTATGCCGTTATGGCTTTATGTAGACTTCAGTGAGTTAAAGAAGGTTTATTAACTTAAATATGTTAAACTAATGGCTTGAAGCATTTCGATATCGATTGCTTAATGCATATATACAGAAAATCGACTTTACACCTAAACATAAAATTATAACATTACGGAATTCTTCTAAATGCACTGCCGTTATGCCTCCATGGCTATATGCCCACTTCAGATCGTTTTAGAAGGTTTATTAACTTAAATATGTTAAACTCATGAGCTGAAGGATTTCGATATCGATTGCTAAATGTGTATATACAAGAAAATCGATTTTATACCTAAATAAAATACTACGGAAATTACCCAAATATACTGCCGTTATGCCGTTATGGCTTTTGTAAAGAAGGTTAATTATTTAAATATGTTAAGCTAATGGTTTTAAGCATTTCGATATCCACTGCTAAATGTGTAAATACAAGAAAATGGACTTTATACCTATATAAAATTATAACGTTATGGAATCCTTCTAAATGCACTGCCGTTATGCCATTAGGGCTTTATGTAGACTTTAGTGCGTTAAAGAAGGTTTATTAACTTAAAGATGTTAAACTAATGAGCTGAAGCATTTCGATATCGATTTCTAAATGTGTATATACAAGAAAATCGGCTTTATACCTAAATATAAGATTACGGAATAATTCCAAATGTACTGTCGTTATGCCGGCATGGCTTTGTATCACCTTCAATACGTTAAAAAAGGTTATTTATTTTAAATATGTTAAACTAAAGATTTGAAGCATTTCGATATCGATTGCTAAATGAGTATGTACAAGAAAATCGATTTTTACCTAAATAAAAGATTACGGAAATTACCCAAATATACTGCCCTTATGCCGTTATGGCTTCTGTAAAGAAGGTTAATTATTTAAAAATGTTAAGCTAATGGTTTGAAGCATTTCGATATCGATTGCTAAATGTGTATATACAAGAAAATCGACTTTATACCTAAATATAAAATTATAACATTATGGAATTCTTCTAAATGCACTGATGTTATGCCATTAGGGCTTTATGTTGCCTTTAGTGCGTTAAAGAAGGTTTATTAACTTAAAAATATTAAACTAATGAGCTGAAGCATTTCGATATCGATTGCTAAATGTGTATATACAAGAAAATCGACTTTATACCTAAATATAAGATTACGGAATAATTCCAAATGTACTGTCGTTATGCCGGCATGGCTTTCTATCACCTTCAATACGTTAAAAAAGGTTATTTATTTTAAATATGCTAAACTAATGGTTTGAAGCATTTCGATATCGATTGCTAAATGTGCAAATACAAGAAAATCGACTTTATACCTAAATATAAAATTATAACAATACGGAATTCTTCTAAATGCACTGCCGTTATACCGTTAAGGCTTTATGTAGACTTTAATAAGCTAAAAAATGTTTATTAACTTAATATGTTAAACTAATGATTTGAAGCATTTCGATATCGATATCTAAATGTGTATATAAAAGAAAATCGACTTTATACCTAAATATAAGATTACGGAATTCTTCCAATTGCACTGCCGTTATGGCTTTATATCAATACGTTAAAGAAGGTTAATTAACTTAAATATGTTAAACTAATGATTTGAGGCATTTCGATATCGCTTGCTAAATGAGTATATACAAGAAAATCGAATTCATACCTAAATATAAGGTAACGGAATTTTTCTAAATTCACTGCCCTTATGCCGTTAACGCTTTATGTAGACTTCAGTGCGTTAAAGAAGGTTTATTAATTTAAATATGTTAAACTAATGATTTGAAGCATTTCGATATCGATATCTAAATGTGTATATAAAAGAAAATCGACTTTATACCTAAATATAAGTTTACGGAATTCTTCCAAATGCACTGCCGTTATGGCTTTACATCAACTTCAATACGTTAAGGAAGGTTTATTAACTTAAATATGTTAAACTAATGATTTGAAGCATTTCGATATCGAAGGCCAAATATGTATATACAAGAAAATCGAATTTATACATAAATATAAGATAACGGAATTTTTCTTAATGCACTGCCGTTATGCCGTTAACGCTTTATGTAGACCTCAGTGCGCTAAAGAAGGTTTATTAACTTAAATATGTTAAACTAATGATTTGAAGCATTTCGATATCGATTGCTAAATGTGTATATACAAGAAAATCGACTTTATACCTAAATATAAGATAACGGAATTCTTCCAAACGTACTGTCATTATGCCGCCATGGCTTTATATCAACTTCAATACGTTAAAGAAGGTTAATTATTTTAAATATGTTAAACTAATGGTTCTAAGCATTTCGATATCGATTGCTAAATGTGCAAATACAAGAAAATCGACTTTATACCTAAATATAAAATTATAACATCACGGAATTCTTCTAAATGCACTGCCGTTATACCGTTAAGGCTTTATGTAGACTTTAGTATGCTAAGAAATGTTTATTAACTTAATATGTTAAACAAATGATTTGAAGCATTTCGATATCGATAGCTAAATATGTATATACAAGAAAATCGACTTTATATCTAAATATAAGATTACGGAATTCTTCTACATCCACTGCCGTTATGCCAACTTCAGATCGTTATAGAAGGTTTATTAACTTAAATATGTTAAACTAATGAGTTGAAGCATTTTGATATCGATTGCTAAATGTGTATATACAAGAAAATCGATTTTATACCTAAATAAAAGATAACGGAATTCACCCAAATATACTGCCGTTATGCCGTTGTGGCTTTATTTAAACTTCAGTAAGATAAAGAAGGTTAATTAACCTAAATATGCTAAACCAGTTATTTGAGGATTGTCGATATCGATTGCTTAATGTGTAAATCCAAGAAAATCGACTACATACCTAAATATTAGATTACGGAATTCTTCTACATGCTTTATGTTAACTTCAGGCGTTAAAGAAGCTATATTAACTTAAATATGTTAAACTTATGATTTGAAGCATTTCGATATCGATTGCTAAATGAGTATATACAAGAAAATCGAATTCATACCTAAATATAAGATTACGTAATTCTTCTAAATGCACTGCCGTTATGCCGTTATGGCTTTATATTAACTTCAGTTCGTTAAAGAAGGTTTATTAACTTAAATATGTTAAACCAGTTATTTGAAGCATTTCGATATCGAAAGCTTAATGCACATATACAAGAAAATCGACTTTATACCTAAATAGAAGACTACGGAATTCTTCCAAATGTACTGTCGTTATGCCGCCATGGCTCTTTATCAACTTCAATACGTTAAAGAAGGTTAATTAACTTAAATATATTAAACTAATGATTAGAAGCATTTCGATATCGATTGCTAAATGTGTGTATACAAGAAAATCGAATTTATACCTAAATATAAAATTATAACATTACGGAATTCTTCTAAATGCACTGCCGTTATACCGTTAAGGTTTTATGTAGATTTAATAAGCTAAGAAGTGTTTATTAACTTAATATGTTAAACTAATGGTTTGAAGCATTTCGATATCGATATCTAAATGTGTATATAAAAGAAAATCGAGTTTATACCTAAATATAAGATTACGGAATTCTTCCAATTGAACTGCCGTTATGGCTTTATATCAATACGTTAAAGAAGGTTAATTAATTTAAATATGTTAAACTTATGATTTGAAGCATTTCGATATCGATTGCTAAATGAGTATATACAAGAAAATCGAATTTATACCTAAATATAAGATAACGGAATTTTTCTAAATTCACTGCCCTTATGCCGTTAACGTTTTATGTAGACTTCAGTGCGTTAAAGAAGGTTTATTAACTTAAATATGTTACACCAGTTATTTGAAGCATTTCGATATCGAAAGCTTATTGCACATATACAAGAAAATCGACTTTATACCTAAATAGAAGACTACGGAATTCTTCCAAATGTACTGTCGTTATGCCGCCATGGCTCTTTATCAACTTCAATACGTTAAAGAAGGTTAATTAACGTAAATATGTTAAACTAATGATTAGAAGCATTTCGATATCGATTGCTAAATTTGTATATACAAGAAAATCGAATTTATACCTAAATATAAAATTATATCATTACGGAATTCTTCTAAATGCACTGCCGTTATACCGTTAAGGCTTTATGTAGACTTCAGTAAGCTAAAAAGTGTTTATTAACTTAATATGTTAAACTAATGATTTGAAGCGTTTCGGTATCGATATCTAAATGTGTATATAAAAGAAAATCGACTTTATACCTAAATATAAGTTTACGGAATTCTTCCAAATGCACTGCCGTTATGGCTTTATATCAACTTCAATACGTCAAAGAAGGTTAATAATTTTAAATATGTTAAACTAATGGTTTGAAGCATTTCGATATCGACTGCTAAATGTGTATGTACAACAAAATCGACTTTATACCTAAATAGAAGATAACGGAATTCAGCTGTTAAGGCTTTACGTAGACTTCAGTGAGTTAAAGAATGTTTATTAACTTAAATATGTTAAACTAATGATGTGAAGCATTTTGAAATCGATTGCTAAATGTGTTTATACAAGAAAATCGACTTTATACCTAAATATAAGATTACGGAATTGTTCCAAATGTACTGTCGTTATGCCGCCATGGCTTTGTATCACCTTCAATTCGTTAAAGAAGGTTAATTAACTTAAATAAGTTAAACTAATGATTTGAAGCATTTTGATATCGCTTGCTAAATGAGTATATACAAGAAAGTCGAATTTATACCTAAATATAAAATAATGGCATTCTTCTAAATGCAGTGCAGTTATACAGTTAAGGCTTTATGTAGACTTCAGTGCGTTAAAGAAGGTTTATTAACTTAAATATGTCAAACTAGTGATTTGAAGCATTTCGATATCAATTGCTAAATGCGTATATTGAACAAAATCGACTTTATAGCTAAATATAAGATTACGGAACTCTTCCAAATGCACTGCCGTTATGGCTTTTTATCAACTTCAATACGTTAAAGAAGATTTATTAACTCAAATATGTTAAACCAGTTATTTGAAGCATTTCGATATCGCTTGCTAAATGTGTATATACAAGAAAATCGAATTTATACCTAAATATAAAATTATAACATTACGGAATTCTTCTAAATGCACTGCAGTTATACCGTTAAGGCTTCATATAGACTTCAGTAAGCTAAAAAATGTTTATTAACTTAATATGTTAAACTAATGATTTCAAGCATTTCGATATCGGTACCTAAATGTGTATATAAAAGAATATCGACTTTATACCTATTTATAAGATTACGGAATTCTTCCAAATGCACTGCCGTTATGGCTTTATATCAACTGCAATACGTTAAAGAAGGTTAATTAACTTAAATATGATAAACTAAAGATTTGAAGCATTTCGCTTGCCAAATATGTATATACAAGAAAATCGAATTTACACCTAAATATAAGATAACGGAATTCTTCTACATGCACTGCCGTTATGCCGTTAACGCTTTATGTAGACTTCAGTGCGTTAAAGAAGGTTTATTAACTTAAATATGTTAAACTAATGATTTAAAGCATTTCGATATCGATTGCTAAATGTGTATATACAAGAAAATTGACTTTATACCTAAATATAAGATTACGGAATTCTTCCAATCCTACTGTCATTATGCCGCCATGGCTTTGTATCAACTTCAATACGCTAAAAAAGGTTAATTATTCTAAATATGTTAAACTAATGATTTGAAGCATTTCGATATCGATTGCTAAATGTGCAAATACAAGAAAATCGACTGTATACCTAAATATAAAATTATAACATTACGGAATTCTTCTAAATGCTTTGCCGTTATACCGCTAAGGCTTTATGTAGATTTTAGTAAGCTAAAAAATGTTTATTAACTTAATATGTTAAACAAATGATTTGAAGCATTTCGATATCGATAGCTAAATATGTATATACAAGAAAATCGTTTTTATACCTAAATATCAGATTACGGAATTCTTCTACATCCACTGCCGTTATGCCAACTTCAGAGCGTTAAAGAAGGTTTATTAACTTAAATATGTTATACTAATGATTTGAAGCATTTCGATATCGATTGTTAAATGTGAATATACAAGAAAATCGACTTTATACCTAAATATAAGATTACGGAATTCTTCTAAACGCACTGCCGTTATGCCGTTAAGGCTTTATGTAGACTTCAGTGAGTTAAAGAAGGTTTATTAACTTAAATATGTTAAACTAATGATGTGAAGCATTTTGACATCGATTGCTGAATGTGTATATACAAGAAAATCGACTTTATACCTAAATATAAGATTACGGAATTGTTCCAAATGTACTGTCGTTATGCCGCCATTTCTTTGTATCACCTTCAATACGTTAAAGAAGGTTTATTAACTTAAATATGTTAAACTAATGATTTGAAGCATTTCGATATCGATTGCTAAATGAGTATATACAAGAAAATCGAATTCATACCTAAATATAAGATTACGTAATTCTTCTAAATGCACTGCCGTTATGCCGTTAAGGCTTTTGCAGACTTCAGTAAGAAAAAGAGGGTTAAGTAACTTAAATATGTTAAACTAATGATTTGAAGCATTTCGATATCGATTGCTAAATGTGTATATACAAGAAAATCGCATTTATACCTAATAAAAGATAACATAGTTCTTCTAAATGCACTGCCGTCATGCCGTTAAGGCTTTATGTAGACTTCAGTGAGTTAAAGAAGGTTTATTAACTTAAATATGTTAAACTAATGATTTGAAGCATTTCGATATCGATTGCTAAATGTGTATATACAAGAAAATCGACTTTATACCTAAATATAAGATTACGGAATTCTTCCAAGTGTACTGTCTTTATGCCGCCATGGCTTTATGTCAACTTCAATTCGTTAAAGAAGGTTAATTAAATTAAATAAGTTAAACTAATAATTTGAAGCATTTTAATATCGCCTGCTTAATGAGTATATACAAGAAAGTCGAATTTATACCTAAATATAAGATAACTGAATTCTTCTAAATGCAGTGCAGTTATACCGTTAAGGCTTTATGTAGACCTCATTAAGCTAAAAAATGTTTATTAACTTAATATGTTAAACTAATGATTTGAAGCATTTCGATACCGATAGCTAAATGTGTATATACAAGAAAATCGACTCTATACCTAAATATAAGATTACGGAATTTTTCCAAATGTGCTGTCGTTATGCCGCCATGGCTTTATATCAACTTCAATACGTTAAAGAAGGTTAATTAACTTAAATATGTTAAACTAATTATTTGAAGCATTTCGATATCGCTTGCTAAATGAGTATAGACAAGAAAGTCGAATTTATACCTAAATATAACATTACGGATTTCTTCTAAATGCACTGCTGTTATACCGTTAAGGCTTTAAGTAGACCTCATTAAGCTAAAAAATGTTTATTAACTTAATATGTTAAACTAATGATTTGAAGCATTTCGATACCGATAGCTAAATGTGTATATACAAGAAAATCGACTCTATACCTAAATATAAGATTACGGAATTTTTCCAAATGTGCTGTCGTTATGCCGCCATGGCTTTATATCAACTTCAATACGTTAAAGAAGGTTAATTAACTTAAATAAGTTAAACTAATGATTTGAAGCATTTCGATATCGCTTGCTAAATGTGTATATAAAAGAAAATCGAATTTATACCTAAATATAAGATAACGGAATTCTTCTTAACGCACTGCCGTTATGCCGTTAAGGCTTTATGTAGACTTCAGTAAGATAGAGGGGAATATTTAACTTAAATATGTTAAACTTATGATTTGAAGCATTTCGATATCGATTGCTAAATATGTATATACAAGAAAATCGACTTTGTACCTAAATATAAGATTAAGGAATTCTTCTAAATGCACTGCAGTTATACCGTTAAGGCTTTATGTAGACTTCAGTGTGTTAAAGAAGGTTTTTTTATAAATAACTTGAAAATGTAAAACTAATGATTTGAAGCATTTCGATATCTATTGCTAAATGAGTATATACAAGAAAATCGACTTTATGCCTAAACATAGGATAACGGAATTCTTCCAAATGCACTGCCGTTAATCCGCCATGGCTTTATGTCAACTTCAGTTCGTTAAAGAAGGTTTGTTAACTGAAATATGTTAAACTAATGATTTGAAGCATTTCGATATCGATTGCTAAATGCGTATATTGAACAAAATCGACTTTATACCTAAATATAAGATTACGGAACTCTTCCAAATGCACTCCCGTTATGCCGTTAAGGCGTTTGTAGACTTCAGTAAGATAAAGAGGATAAATTAACTTAAATCTGTTAAACTAATGATGTGAAGCATTTCGATATCGATTGCTAAATGTGTATATACAAGAAAATCGACTTTATACCTAAATATAAGATTACGGAACTCTTCCAAATGCACTCCCGTTATGCCGTTAAGGCGTTTGTAGACTTCAGTAAGATAAAGAGGATTAATTAACTTAAATATGATAAGCTAATGGTTTGAAGCATTTCGATATCGATTGCTAAATGTGTATGTACAACAAAATCGAATTTATACCTAAATATAAAATTATAACATTATGGAATTCCTATAAATACACTGCCGTTATGCCATTAGGGCCTTATGTAGACTTTAGTGCGCTAAAGAAGGTTTATTAACTTAAACATGTTAAACTAATGATTTGAAGCATTTCGATATCGATTGCTAAATGTGTATATACAAGAAAATCGCATTTATACCTAATAAAAGATAACATAGTTCTTCTAAATGCACTGCCGTCATGCCGTTAAGGCTTTATGTAGACTTCAGTGAGTTAAAGAAGGTTTATTAACTTAAATATGTTAAAATAATGATTTGAAGCATTTCGATATCGATTGCTAAATGTGTATATACAAGAAAATCGACTTTATACCTAAATATAAGATTACGGAATTCTTCCAAGTGTACTGTCGTTATGCCGCCATGGTTTGTATCAACTACAATACGTTAAAGAAGGTTAATAATTTTAAATATGTTAAACTAATGGTTTGAAGCATTTCGATATCGATTGCTAAATATGTAAATACAATAAAATCGACTTTGTAGCTAAATATAAGATAACGGAATTCTTTTAAATGCACTGCAGTTATACCGTTAAGGCTATATGTACACTTCAGTGCGTTAAAGATGGTTTATTATAAATAACTTGAAAATGTAAAACTAATGATTTAAAGCATTTCGATATAGATTGTTATATGTGTATGTACAACAATATCGACTTTATACCTTAATATAAGATTTTGGAATTCTTCTAAATGCACTGCAGTTATACCGTTAAGGCTTTATGTACACTTCAGTGCGTTAAAGAAGGTTTATTATAAATAACTTGAAAATGTAAAACTAATGATTTAAAGCATTTCGATATAGATTGCTAAATGTGTATGTACAACAATATCGACTTTATACCTTAATATAAGATTTTGGAATTCTTCTAAATGCACTGCAGTTATACCGTTAAGGCTTTATGCAGACTTCAGTGCGTTCAAGAAGGTATATTAACTTAAATATGTTAAACTAATGAGTTGAACCATCTCGATATCGATTGCTAAATGTGTATATACAAAAAAGCGACTTTATTCCTAAATATAAGATTACGGAATTCTTTCAAATGCACTGCCGTTATACCGTTATGGCTTTATGTAAACTTCACTAAGAAAAATAAGGATAATTAACTTAAATATGTTAAACTAATGATTTGAAGCTTTTCGATATCGATTACTAAATGTGTATATACAAGAAAATCGACTTTATACCTAAATATAAGATAACGGAATTCTTCTACATGCACTGCCGTTATGCCGCCATGATTTTATGCCAACTTCAGTTCTTCGAAGAAAGTTTATTAACTTAAATATGTTAAACTAATGAGTTGAAGCATTTCGATATCGATTGCTAAATATGTAAATACAAGAAAATCGACTTTTTACCTTAATATAAGATTACGGAATTCTTCTAAATGCACTGCAGTTATACCGTTAAGGCTTTATGTAGACTTCAGTGTGTTAAAGAAGGTTTATTATAAATAACTTGAAAATGTAAAACTAATGATTCGAAGCATTTCGATATCGATTGCTAAATGTGTATATACAAGAAAATCGACTTTACATATACCTAAATATAGGATTACGGGATTCTTCCAAATGTACTGTCGTTATGCCGCCATGGTTTGTATCAACTACAATACGTTAAAGAAGGTTAATTATTTTAAATAAGTTAAACTAATGGTTTGAAGCATTTCGATATCGACTGCTAAATGTGTAAATACAACAAAATCGACTTTATACCTAAATATAAAATTATAACATTACGAATTTCTTCTTAATGCACTGCAGTTATACCGTTAAGGCTTTATGTAAACTTCAGTGCGTTAAAGAAGGTTTGTTAACTTAAATATGTTAAACAAATGATTTTAAGCATTTCGATATCGATTGCTAATTGCGTATATTGAACAAAATCGACTTTATACCTAAATATAAGATTACGGAACTCTTCCAAACGCACTGTCGTTATGCCGTTAAGGCTTTTGTAGACTTCAGTAAGAAAAAGAGGGTTAAGTAACTTAAATATGTTAAACTAATGATTTGAAGCATTTGGATATCGATTGCTAAATGTGTATATACAAGAAAATCGACTTTATACCTAAATATAAGATTACGGAATTGTTCCAAATGTACGGTCGTTATGCCGCCATGGCTTTGTATCACCTTCAATACGTTAAAGAAGGTTTATTAACTTAAATATGTTAAACTAATGATTTGAAGCATTTCGATATCGATTGCTAAATGTGTATGTACAACAAAATCGACTTTATACCTAAATATAAGATATCGGAATTCATATAAATGTACTGCCGTTATGCCGTTATGGCTTTATGTAAACTTCAGTAAGATAAAGAAGGTTAATTAACTTAAATATGCTAAACCAGTTATTTGAATCATTTCGATATCGATTGAAAAATGTGTATGTACAAGAAAGTCGACTTTATGCCAAAATATAAGATTACGGAATTCTTCCAAACGCACTGCCGTTATGCCGTTATGGCTTTATATTAACTTCAGTTCGTTAAAGAAGGTTAGTTATTTTAAATATGTTAAACTAATGGTTTGAAGCATTTCGATATCGACTGCTAAATGTGTAAATACAACAAAATCGACTTTATACCTAAATATAAAATTATAACATTACGGATTTCTTCTAAATGCACTGCCGTTATACCGTTAAGGCTTTATGTAGACCTCATTAAGCTAAAAAATGTTTATTAACTTAATATGTTAAACTAATGATTTGAAGCATTTCGATATCGATAGCTAAATGTGTATATACAAGAAAGTCGACTTTATAACTAAATATAAGATTACGGAATTTTTCCAAATGTGCTGTCGTTGTGCCGCCATGGCTTTATATCAACTTCAATACGTTAAAGAAGGTTAATTAACTTAAATATGTTAAACTAATGATTTGAAGCATTTCGATATCGCTTGCTAAATGGGTATATACAAGAAAGTCGAATTTATACCTAAATATAAGATTACGGATTTCTTCCCAATGCACTGCCCTTATGGCTCTATGTCAACTTCAGTGCGTTAAAGAAGCTTAATTATCTTAAATATGTTACACTAATGATTTGAAGCATTTCGATATCGATAGCTAAATGTGTATATACAAGAAAATCGACTTTATACCTAAGAATAAGATTACGGAATTTTTCCAAATGTGCTGTCGTTATGCCGCCATGACTTTATATCAACTTCAATACGTTAAAGAAGGTTAATTAACTTAAATATGTTAGACTAATTATTTGAAGCATTTCGATATCGCTTGCTAAATGAGTATAGACGAGAAAGTCGAATTTATACCTAAATATAACATTACGGATTTCTTCTAAATGCACTGCCGTTATACCGTTAAGGCTTTAAGTAGACCTCATT
>JAPZAG010002768.1:0-14392 GCA_027475135.1 Bactrocera correcta | reverse complement strand
TCGCACAATATTCTTTGTTCCCGTACCTCCTCCTGTCTCCTTCAATAGCCTTTTCTGCTATACCTGCAACTTTCTTGATTGCATCAAGATTTCCTGATTTTGTTGTGGGAATAGGGTTTCTACTACATTTTTGAGTAATGAAGGACACGTAGGCGCTTGACATTTGCCACCCTTAATCCTTGACATTACAATCCTATACGCTGCTCCCCACGGATTTTCGTCCACTTTTTCGCATAATTCTTTGAAACATGTCATTTTGCTCTTTTTTTGGTTGTTGCGTTTCTTTTTGAATGCTTCTCGCAGGCTGTCACAATCTAAGCTGCGTATGTTTTGTTGAAAACGGCGCCTCGCTTTGTGACTTTCACTTCTCAGAGATTCGATTTCTCGATTCCACTAATAAGCAGGCTTTCTCTGTCCTCATAGCGCCATCACAGGCTTTACTAATGTGTTGAACCAACAATTTAGCCTGTTGGTCTATGTCATCATTTCCGTTTACGTTTTCCTCAAGCAATAACTTAAAAAACTCCTCATCTAGGGTTTCAATTCTCCACCCCTTGAACTGCACCTTTTGGTGGCAAACATTTCCTTGTTGTATACTCTTGCTGATATTTAACATTATAGCTACATGGTCACTTTGGGTATATACATACGTCGCATATCCGCCAGTCTATATATCGATATAGCACCCTGCTGGCAAAATATATATCTATAATAGAGCCACGCCCATTCTTCTCGAAGGTGTTTTGTCTTCCTGTGTTAAGCAGTACCACGTCTAGAACACCATATGCTTCCAGTAGTGCGCTACCTCTTAGATTTGTATTTTTGCTGCCCCATTCTAGCGCCCAGGCATTAAAGTCACCTGCAATTATATTAGGTGTAGTTGTCATCGGATCCTTTACCAAGTCGTCAAGTATTTTTTCATATTCAGCATGTGGTATACTTGGTGGTATATAGCAGTTGTAGAAGTAAATCCCCCATATTTTGGCTCTTGTATAGTATGCCTTGTCAATTAGTGGTTTGTCTTGCATCATCTTGGCTCGTCATGCCCGTATTGCAACCTTTTTTGTGGTGTCGGAAATCCACTGCTGTATATATGGGGCATTTCCGGCTTCCTATCTGATGGTCTATGTTTGTGTTTCTACTGCGTTTACATGCCTGGCAGGAAGGATTGTTAACACAATCTTTGGCGAAATAACCCTCCTCTCCGCATTTAATACAGCACTTGCTTCTGTCATCTGGGTTGCTGCATGCTTTCGCCACATGTCCATACTCTAAGCATCTGAAACATTTCTTCAGTTGCGCTTTTTCCCTGATTCTGCAGATTGTCCAGCCGATTTTTATCTTTTGTGCTGCTAGTAGGTGCTTTGCTTCCTGTGCCTGAAGGCTTGTGATTGCTTTCTGCGTGCCTGCATATGCTGGTCTAATGCTTTTAATGCTCTCTACGCTAAATAGACGCAGCTCTTCAAATTCTGAACGAATTGCCTGTGCTATATCCTCTTTCGTCGTTATATCGTCCAAGTCTCGCACCTCCACTGTGATTTCTTGAGTTAGAGATCTTATTTGTGCCTGATCTCCTAGTATCTTCCCTATTTCTTCTCTATATTCCTTAGTACTTCCTGTCTGCGCTTTCTTTAGCTCCAACAGTATCTCACCTTTAGCTGTCTTTTTAATTCGTGTGACATTTTCGCTTAGCACCTGCACATTTTCATTCTGCTTAACCGCCCGAAGTATGTCTGCGTAAGACATGTCACCGGTTTTTGCGATTCCTTCTTCTTATTTTTATTTTTTTGGGCTTTACTTGTTATCGTGATCCAGGTATCTTCCCTTGTCGCGTTCCTTTCTCCTCCCCCGAGATTTCTGCTTTCTCAATTACACTTGCTGCTTTTACAATTGGTTCGTCATGCGTTGTTTTAGTCCTTTTTGGAGGGGTTCGTCGCTTTATCTGCTTGTCACGTGGTCTTTTCGGTGTGACTTCAGGAGTCATCTGTTCCATAGCTCCTCTCTTCCAAAGTTAGCTTCCCGTTGTCTAATATAGTCATCTTGTGCAGGGTGTAGAGCTTCGATATTTCGCTAAGCAGTTCCCACATGGGATTGTTGATAGTGCGCTGTGGCGGATGTATCATATCTGTTAGCTTTTGTATCATATCTCCAAGTTTATACATATGATCACGTTGCGAGTGTGCATCTTCCAATATCGTGATGCTCTCCTGAAGCGTTGGAGGTGACGATTTCGACCTCGCTGGTGTTTGTGCGGAGAGCACCTTCACTGGCGATCTAGCCAAACGTGAGGCTTTTTTAAAGGGGTCCACTCCAGACATCGTAAATTGACTCGTGACACCGCTAAACTTGTTGCTGCTATTGTTGTTGTTGTATGTTATTTCATTTATTGTCTCTATTCATCAGTTTAACCAGCGCATCGTGTGCAAGGGGGCGGGCCGAAATAGACAGGAACGGGTATACCCTCGGGGGCTGTGCACCTACCCCAGTTTCCTGAGGCCTGTCCTACGCTTTACCGGTTCCGGTAAATTCGGACGAACCGGCGCTCGCCCGGAGCAACGCAGTCTACTAGTTCTGCGCCCAATGTACACTTCCTGACCAGGGCTCGAAGGGGCTGGTTTCTGATTTCCATCGTGGCTGACACTTCGGCAGAGCTGACTCACATCACCCTCGCCACACCACCAGTGAAAACAGCTGGTGATGCTTCTAGGGACTCCCAGTGCGCCCCGGTATGGACCGGTCTTATTTACAGCAGCACCTAACATGGTGAACAGACGCTGACCAGGAAGCCGCTCACTTGGGTCCGTCGCGCTTGGATTTTTGATCGGTCACCTAAATTAGAGAGGCGGCAACTATTCGCCTCTGTCGCAGGAGTTTCATCGGCTTGGCTGGCTTTTTTACCGCATTCTCCACTCCTGCCGCTCATCGTCGGGGGTTGCTTATTCGTTGTAATTTATTTCGCAACTAACCTGCTACTACAGGCCGTTCGGCTATCCGCGACCTGCCGACCCCCCCGGTAGCTTAGAGCTCAGCTGGGATGCCTGATCCCGTAGGATCTAAGACCTACCAACGGGCCCAAGACCTACCAACGAGCGAAGGCTGTATCGGTGCGGATATGCGCTAGTACATGCTTATTTGAAACACACACTAATCTATTTATCAGTTATCAGCACGGTTTACAAGGACTTCTCTGACGTGCCTTACCTTTTCTGTCATAAAAATATACATATATATATATTCCATCATTCAAGTATATTAAATATAGTATGAGTGTCCATGCTTGTAACTCGTACAACCGCAAAAATCGCAACAAAGTGTATAAAGTGTACTAAGTGTTGTTAAATGAGTATGTCGGCTTAAGGGCGTATGTGTATATAAGTACATAGGCATGTGTATGTAAATATGACTCTGAACGAGAACAGTTTCATAGGTCAGTGGCACTTTGAATAATCATGTTGGCATATTCTATAACTCCACGAGTGCAAAAGACTAATCGGAGCAACACTATATAGGTTCGGGACTATAGGAGAATATTATTCATTTACAGGAGTATAGAGTAAGCGGCACATGGAAGACAGTTTAGTTCGGAAGGCGCTTGATTTATAGTAATTTATTCACCGGTTCAGTACACGCTGAGAGAAGTAGAGGAAAGACCAGGTGAAGAAAGATACCTTTGCTCGTTAACTTAGCTATAACCGCGTTAGTGGTGTCTACGCCAGTAAAGAAGAAAGAAAAGAAGCTCTTTGGAATGAATTAAATTGAAAAAAAAAAATCATGAGTAAAGGCATGACTGATAGAAGCCTCAAGCTTACAAAATCATTAGGGTGTGTAACTCCATGAAAAATAGGGGATGTATTTAATTATAGACTAAAACTTAGGTCAAGGTCCATCCAAACTACTTGAAGACTCTAAAACCAACTAAAAAAATAACGGAATATTCATTCGCTTAAATATAATCGCTTTATTCGAAATTGATCAGAACTACTTGGAGACACTAAAACTAAATACAACATCGAAACACCAGAATCAAAGAGTAGGATTAAATTCAAAAAAATGAGTATGAGACCTGAGTTATGTATAACGCTTCACAGAGCAGGCGGGTGTGCAAATCCAAAAAAAAAAAAATTAAATTTTAATCGATTATGTACCGTCGTTTTAGCCGAAGTTCGTCAGATCTAAAGAGTAAGATTGAAAATTTGAAAAATATGAGCTGAGCTATGAGGGGTAGAGAAATTACGTTTCCTAGTTTAGTTGGGTCTGTAAACCTAACAAAGTGGAAACTTTATTCGATTTTACATTATCGCTTCTGTCGAGATCCATCCAAATTACTTGGAGACTATAAAACCAATAAAGAAGCTTACTACCATTATCAATTGGTTCTGTAAATCTTAAAGTAATGGAAAATTTATTCGATTAAAGACTATCGCTTTAGCCGAAGCTTGCCAAAACTACTTGGAGACCCTAAAACTAACTATACGGTCGAAAAATCGGATCCAAAAGCCAAGAACCACAACTACTAGGCACATTAAATTTTACATGTGTAACAAGTGAACAAGTGAAGTGAAGTTCACGCAAGTGAGGAAAGTTCTCTGATCGCCATTAACTTGGGAGTGGCCAGAAACGATTCTTTTACATACGACTCAAGCAGCTCACGACTTCCCGTCTTTGACCAAGTATCCTCTGGGTAGCCTAAGAACATCCGTTTGAAGGCGAGCTAAAGTGAGAAGGCGAAATATTCCCTACTTAGGGTTGTGCGCTGGATTTGGGACCCGCCACGTAAAAAAAACACCCCTAGTGAAGAGTTATAATCAGCCTAGGATTAGAGACCCCCCTTTTGATGACGACCAGGGCAAACGAATTAAGGACTATGATTTGAGGGCATGCACCTGGAATGTCCGGTCCCTTAATTGGGAAGGTGCCGCTGCCCAGCTGGTAGATGTCCTCGTAAAGATAAAGGCTGACATCACCGCCGTCCAAGAAATGCGATGGACATTTACTACTGTCGGCATATAAAGGAGCGCATGTTTGGTGTTGGTTTTGTGGGGGGAGAGAGACTCCGTCGCCGAGTACTATCATTCACTCCGGAGAATGAACGCTTAGCCACAATCCGCATTAAGGCGAGGTTCTTCAACATATCGCTGATTTGCGCCCACGCCCCGACGGAAGAGAAGGACGATGTGACCAAAGATGCCTTTTATGAGTGCTTGGAGGGCACTTATGAGAGATGCTCCCACCACGATGTCAAAATCGTGCTTGGCGACTTCAATGCCAGGGTGGGCAAAGAAGGTATCTTTGGCACTACGGTCGGTAAATTCAGCCTCCACGAGGAAACATCCACAAATGGGTTGAGGCTGATCGACTTCGCCGGGGCCCGAAAAATGGTTATCTGTAGTACTAGATTCCAGCATAAGAAGATACATCAAGCTACCTGGCTGTCTCCGGATCGAAAAACCAGTAACCAGATCGATCATGTTGTGATAGACGGAAGACACGTCTCCAGTGTTTTAGATATGCGTGCGCTCCGAGGTCCTAACATCGGCTCGGACCACTATATTGTTGCAGCCAAAATTCGCACCCGCCTCTGTGCAGCAAAAAACGCACGCCAACAAACACAAGGAAGGTTCGACGTCGAGAAGCTGCAATCACAACAGACAGCCGAACGATTTTCTACTCGGCTTGCACTCCTGGGGGGTTACTCTGTAAGGCGTTGCGTAAGTGAAAACGCTCGTAAATGAAAAAAAGCAACTCTGTAAGGCGACAAGCGAATTTGAAATTGCGTTTTGCGCATTTATTTTTACCCCTTCGCAATGGCAGCACTCTGTATTGCGTAAACGACTGTCAAATCTTTGCGTTTAACGAATTTTTGATTCGATATCAAACTGGCAAGCGCAACGGACAAAAAATGTAAGTTTATAAGGCATATTTATAGTTTTAATTTAAAAAAAATTATTTAACAGGGAATATTCGAAAAATAAACAAACAAACCCAGCACAATTTGAAATTTTGATTAATTTCATGAAAACACATTTGGAACTTTCCAAAGGACAACAAAAAAGCTGTGGACGCGAAAAATGCATCAAATAATTTGTGGAAAGAGTTGGTATGTGATCTTAATGCTGCGGGGCCAACATCGCGCGATGTTTCAAAATGGAAAAAGGTAAAAGATTAATTTTAAAATGATTTTTGAAGCACATATTACTTAATTATTTAAAGGTTTGGTCGGATTATAAAACCCATTTGAAAGCAAAAATGCGGCGGAACAAACTAAGTATCTCAGGAACTGGTGGTGGTCCTTTAAGTCATTGCTCCTTAACACCGTTGGAGGAGCAGGTTAGTGAGCTTCTGGCAATGGAAATATCCGTCAGTGGAATAAGCGGCACCTTAGAATTTGGGGCGGCACAGTTAACTCAACCAAGTGGGTCAGACATCACAACAGACGAATCCCCACAGAATGAACCAACGCCAGTGGATGAAATACCACATTGTTCACGTCAAAGAGTCGCTCCGCAAAAGAAAGATAGCCTTTTAAATAAGCAGGTGGATAACCAAATCGCTTATCACAAAGGTTCATTAAAAGTGTTATCTGAAATTAATGAAAATCTAAAGGTAATTTCAAAATGTATGAAAAAAACAACATAAAATGGCTAAAAGAAAATATAAATTGGCTGTTGAAAAATTCGAACACAAAAAAAGGATTAATTTGGACAAAACAAAACTAAAATTTGCAACACTAGAACTAAAAAAGCAAATGCTAGAAATTGAACGGTCAGGCCAATAAATATATTATATTTTAGTTATTGATATTGAAGTCTGTTACTTATTTTTTAATACTTACTGATAATTACTTATTTGTTATAGTTTAAATGAATTAAAAACGTATTTTGTGTTGATGTGATAGTTTTTACTTTTTATTACATACAAGTATATAATACTTACATATATAGATATGTATACACATGTGCAAGAGACTAAAGCTTTATATCATTAATGTGAATTTTAATCAAATAAATGTGAAAATGTGAAAAATTAAAATGTTTACTTAACTAAATATATATTATATGTTTATAAAGTAGTCATACTGTTTTTGATTTGATCCCTTAAACGTTTAGCAATATTGGTTTCATTTGCATTTCCTATGGTTTCAGTATAACTAGCATCGACTTCTTCAACTTCTATTGCTATATTAGCAGGTGAATCCACATTAAAAAGAGTGCAAATATTATGAAGAGCACAACATACGTTCAGAATTTGCACCACTTTTTCTGGGGCATAATGTAGTTCTCTAGCAGCTAAAAGGCATCGGAACCGCCCTTTTAACACTCCAAATACTCGTTCTATTATGGATCTGGCTTTTGCAAACTTGTAGTTGTAGTAGCTCTCAGCAGAGTTGTCAGCAGCATTTTTTATACGGAGTTAAAAACCATGGCTCAAGCGGATATCCAGAGTCGCCTATAAGAAAAAAATTAAGTTAGCAAAATAATTGATGCATATAATAGCTAACGAGTAAAATTAACGAATGTGTATATGCTCACCAAGAATGCGAATTCCTATTTCTCCATTCACATAGTTGGTTTGTAAATATTGGCGCTCGCTTGATAAATTCCACACATGTGAATCATGACACGCCCCAGCAAATCGACCGTTAACGGCTTTTATCATCATCTTATGATCACATATCTAGGTTTTGGAAACAATATTTGTAAAAAAAAAAAGATAAATTAAAAAACAACTGCCTTACCACCATAGCGTTTATACTATGCTTTAGTTTCCTATTGAAATATAAATGCTCATTAACTGCCGGTCGTATCATTTGGATGTGAGTACCATCCACCACACCAATTACTCCTGGAGTTCCAGACATTGAGTAAAAAGCTCGTTTCGCTTCATTTTTCTCCTCTGAAGACATTACAAAAGTTATGTGTTTTGGACACAGCACTTTCTCAATTGCTTTACAAACTTCAAACACACAACGCGAAACAGTTTGTTGAGCTAGTCCTGTATGGTGATCTTGTCCAATTTGCTGTTGATACCCCCCCTGCGCCAAAAATTTTAAAGTTGCAGCTAATCTCACAATTTCGGGTATTCCTGTGGTCCTGCGTGGAGTTTTTAGCTCACTACTTATGCTATCCAACACATATTTGAATGATTCCTTGCTTAATCGAAAGTTTTGAACGAAACTACAATATTTACGAGTAGAAGCACAAATAAGTTTAAAGAATCACATTAAACTTTATCATTCAAACTTACCTTTTTTCACTAAGACTCATTACATTAGACTTGTCTCTAATAATTTTCCGCTCAACACGTTCATTTTTTTCGTTTTCCTCCCATAACACAACGCAATCCATATTCACACTTTTTTATTTATTTAAAATTACTTTATACATATATACATAAGACTCTTCAAATTAAATTATGTTTGTCTGTCAATTTTTTACACTTCTTCACTTTTCTGTTTTGATTTTGTTTTCATTCTCCTTCGTTTCGGTCAGTAATGTCAACTATACTGGAGATTTCTCAACGGGAAAACAGTGCAACACTGTTTACAATGCGAAAGTGTTACAGAGTACCGATTGCCCTTCACAACGCAATTCACTTGCGCAACGCATTGCTATTCGTAACGCCTTACAGAGTAACCCCCCTGGAAAATCAACAAGCTACCATATATTCACTATGCCCCACCGGGGGGCACCAGATTCAAGAAGTCCTGTTTATTTTTAAAACTTTTATTTCCTCCCAAGAAGCTGCTCGTTTGTCAAAATCGCCCACTATATCATTTGGGTGCCGTAAAAGCTGATGGTCCCAAATTAAGTCCTTGTCTGAAAAACTTTTTTATTTGACAATATATGTATAATCTCGAAACTTTTTTATTCGATCTTTAAATAAATTGTTTAATATAAACAGCAGTACAAATTTCAAAGAAATTACTTAGATCGGACCACTATAGCATATAGTGCAAAAAATCAAGTCCATGTCTATTTTATAATGACTTCAGTGCTACCGAAGTTGACGTTTTTTCTGTTTTTTAAATCAAAATTCCATAAATATTAAACAATGCAGTGCAAGTTTAGTCAAGTCAACAGCTAAACAGAGACCCGATCGCTCTTCGCATACTAATTCGATTGAAACTGCTTTCGAATGCACTTCAAACTCAATAAAATTGAAAATTTAATTGATTTCAACACCCGCCATGCACTTAGCTACATGACACATACACACATACTCATAAACATAGACAATTGCATTGTAGTGTTGAGCAATCACATGGATAAGCTGCCAAAAATTGCCAAACAAGCAATTGTCCTCCTGGTATCTGGATCAAAATGATTTGCTGTGCTTAACAACAGGGTTGCATTGTCGCTGACAGCTGGAGTCTTTGTGATGCCATTGTCGGAGATGGTGTATAGTGAAGGTGTCGTTGCTTTGTAGCAATTTCTAAATAGAAGCAAAATGCGCACAGAATACGTACGCCTTGCGGTTAAGGTAGGGAATTACAAACTGGACTTCTTTCAAACAGAAATGAACAAAGAAATATTTACGCAATAAGCAACAACAACAAAAACGGGCGAGCTGAAGTATTGTTTGCGGTTTGTATGTATGTCCGTGTGGCGTATATCAGAAAAATTTGCTGCATTTCAAATGTGTGTGGTATGAGACGAGGAGCCTCTGTTTGTTTTGAATTTGTGACAAGTTGCAAAGGTGTGCATAGTTTTGTAGTGCATACTGTATACAGAAGTTGCAAGTGTTGCACAAACTGACTGAAATAGTACACTCTTTTAAAAGGCAGTAGAAGAACTGAAAGACACAAAGTAGCAATCATATTGCAACATTAGCTATGTGATAACGCAAACTGTGTGGCATGCTCATAGTAAAGCACTAAAAGAAATAAACTTTTTTTTATCAAAATACCAAATTTTAAATTTTATAGCTGTGGGAAGTTATCCACTACAACAAATGTTGCATGTAATATTGAATATGTAACTAAATATTAAATGTGAAAGCCATCAAAATTTTTTAGTCGTGATTAAAAGCGTACAAATAAGTAAGTGTCATGCAAAATCATCACATGAAGGAGCGCAAAAAGTGCGAGAAGAGGCGGAGAAAGAGGACAAGCAATGAAAGTATGGCGTAAGAAAAAATTAAATCAAAACGCAGCAGCATTCAACGGCGAGTTAGCGGCACATAGACATGTTGTAACAGCAGCTGTTATCGTAGTGTCAACTGGTGTGTCATCAGCAAGCGGTGCATGCCAAAGCACACATGCGCATACTCATGCCAGCACACAGCTTATCTGCAATCAGATAACGCCTTAATTGCAATGCACTTCCGCTTTGTTGCATGCGCTGCTTGGTTGACTGGCTAATAGACCGTTGTTGTTGTTTTAATTACTTGTGGTTGTTGTTGCGTATGCTGCTACTGATAGCGCATTGTAACATAGACTCTTCGTGTGCAACCCAGCGCTAACTACTGAATAAAAGTGTCTCCCGACTATATTGCAACGTACCATATGCAATGCCAAGCAGCAATACGAATTTTTGCTTATTAAATTGGAAGAGCCCCAGCTATTGGAATTACTGTGGCGGGTGGCAAGTGCGACTGCTGCCGAGCTTCTAGTATGCCACGAACACGCGCAACAAATGATGCTGCCACATAATTTACCTCAACCTACACACTTAGAGCAGGAGCAAGTACACAGTGCTACTTTAAAGCTTTCTTTCAAAGTTGGACTTTTTTTTAACTACATACATACTGTCCCACACTAAACTTGTCACACCACCAAGTAGAGCAATATTATTTTCTATTTTGCAATTTTTTTCTATTTTTTATCTGCTGGCTCTTGTCGCCATATTATACTCTTAATACATGCAACTAAAGTGGCAACAACAACAAACGAATACAAATAGTCTTTTCTGTTGTTGTTGTTGTTTTGCTTTTTACATGCAGCAAGCAATGCGTCACACATCACATCAAATCGCTCGGAATGTGTTGATATTATTAAATTCTTACGCAGCATAGCCTTGCCAGAAGTAATATTAAAAAGCAACAAAAGCAAGCATAAAATCACATTTGAAAATGTCAGCAGTGGCAGCAACATTATGTGTAGAAATCTCAAATGGTATGTAGTTGAGAGTAATTGAAATAAGCAGCTGAGAAGTGGAGGAGAGCATTTGAAAAGAATAAAATGGGGGAAGAGCGTGTATGGTAATTTTTTGATTAGAATTATGTTTTAGTTACTGTGTTGTGGCAAGTACTAATAACAACAGATCTGTTAGATAAGAGTATGAAATTCGCACCGTTTGCTCACAGTATTACTCCGCATTTTTTGGCCTGAATTGTAGCCTTGCTTAGTCCCAAATCCACAGATTTACATTACGAGAACATTGTCCCGAATGCACCTCAATTTTTTGTTTTTTATACCATTAATAAGAAATATAAATTTCTGCATTAATTCGTCTTAAGACCTTAAGGTGTTACAGAAGTCCGAAAAAAGCGAATTTTTCAGATTTTTTTTTTCTGAGAAAACATTTAAAGTTATGGATCTAAAAGTTTTTACACATATTACGAGTATAGTATCTCTTATTTGTATTTTAAGACTTAGTATTAGTAAATTTTTTTGTTTGGAAAGAATCTACAGCTGATCTCCATCAGATTCTCTCAAAACAGACATTTTGCGGTAACCACTATATCTCTGATCTGGATTCTTTGAAATTAAAGAACCAAATAGATTTCGTTCAAGTAATTTTTAGTATTATAACTAATCAAAAGAATAAGCAAAATAAAATTTTTTGTCAAAATGGCGGTTTTTCAAAAAAAAAATCAATTTTGACCAAAATTTCGGCCTTAAATTGTTAATAAAAAATATTTATCGGTGAGAAAAAATCTTCCATAATTACTAAAACATATATTTAAAAAGCTCGAGTTAAAATTTGAAGCTAATGAGTTTAGCCGTTTTCGAGTTATCTGAGTCACCGATTTTGAAAACGTCATTTTGAGAAAAATGCTTTTAAAGTTTAGAATGCTCTTCCAAGCACTCTGAAACGCCTTTTCAAATTTGAGTGTAACTTCGAAAATATTCACCGAAACAAAATATATATACGTTAAGAAAAAAAACATAAACAAAATCGATTTTTTGAAATTTCTAACTGCCTATAACCCCTGAAGACTTACATGCGCCCACGTCTCGTTTTTCTACTGAAGAATCACGTTTTTCCAGTTTTATTTCCGTTTTAAAGTAATTCAGTAATGATGTTGTCCACATTTGAGGACCGAATGAAGTATGCAGCGTACTATTACGCCTCGGTTTTTCTTAGCGTATGAATTTAAAAATGTGTGTTCGGCACCATCCTTGATCGCAGCGTTGTATATATGTACAAGTTGGCTTTTCGACTTTTGCTATTATGTATAGATATTTCAAAACGTATCCGTGCCCGGTTAGAATTTGTGTAATATAATAATCCGTTTTGCTTTGTTTTTTGTCCACTGGACCACTATTTTATTTATTTGATTAGCCTAGCCGTTAAACTACCATGACGTTCCTGCTCCCAACGAGTTTGCCATTGTTCCAAGTTATCGTTATTTATATCCTTTGTTGTGGTGACAATTGTTCTTTCTTTAAAATGCTAATAAGCCGATGGGCTACATCAACAGCTTCTCTTAAAACTGTGCGGTATGCCGATACTACTCTTAGAACAGTAGTTCGATATACAATTTCTAGACCTTTACGTTTATTATTATTTTCAATGAGGCAGTTGACATCTTTGCTCCGTAGAGCAAGACGTTCGATGTGGTCGACTTTATCATCTTACGAGTACGTTTCTGTTTTGTCGATCCTTAGACGTTCGCCGTCAGCCTGCTAAGTAACAAATTTAGTTCACACGCTTTTTTGGCAGTGTGTTGGATTTATGTCCATGTGTTCTTATGTCTATTATAGTCAGAATATGCTTCTCTTTTAGCAATACTAATCCGGTTTTTCAGTGGCAAGTGTAAGACTTCGGACGTAAATCCACATTTGTGCTCTGACCATCACCTGGTTTAATTTGAAGGCTTAATATGCCTTCAAAACTGACGTTCTAGATGTATAGTTCGATAATTGAACCCTGGGAAACTCTGACATTCGCTTTAAGTGTAGTTTTCCCTCGAAGGTTTTATATGCAAGTATTATGTAGCAAGATTCTGTATTTCAAGTGGCTCCTCACCATTAGGCTGAGATGTGTAGATATTTTACAGCTTTCATTTAACGCCTCAACCTGTTTTTTAAAGAGTGCTGTTGAAAGTACTCCGCACATCATTCTTGTTTATTCTTAATTGTGCCCAGCGCTGATTTATCGGATCTGAAACCGTATTGTCTGGGTAATAAGCCGCCCGCCCTAGTGATTGCTTCTTCTACTCTTGATTTTAGCAATATTTCGAAAAGCTTACCAGTGTCTGGATTACCATCTCTTTTACTAATAAGAAAGAGCTTTTGGTTTTCCAAATTTCTGGGAATATGCCTGCTGCAGGACCGGTGTTAAATATTTGAAGTAGCACCTTTGGACGGTTTTGGCTATTGGCGGTTGGTTTATGGCGGTACCTGTGCTGGTATGTCATCCGTTCCAGGTGATTTGTTTTCTCCGAGTTTCCCTGCCGCCAGTTGCCGCTCTTCGTTGGTAAAAAGCGCTGCGTTGTTGGGGATTCCGTTGGTCTTGATTCCTCGGCTTTTATTTCATGTCTCCAATTCTTGTGTGAGAAACATGTTTACTATCTCCGAAAAAATCGGTCAACTATAGCATATAGCGGCCAAAATGACCAAACAAAATTAAAGGCCTTAAAGGCCTTTTGTTCTTTCTTATGTTAGGAGAAATCTCCTGTGCCCTTCACAGGCTTAAAGGTATTTTTTGGTAAAAAAAATGATTTGTCCCTAAAAAATATTTTTTTTTTCGTCACATCTGCTTGCTTTTTAAATATTGTTGGTTTCAACATAACATAGTTATGTACAAAGTTATCCAAAGCTTTTCCCAAGGGTCTTTAGGTCATAATTTTTACTTTAAAAAAATATATGTAGCTTTTGAAGTTTTTGCACGTACATTTTATCGCTACGAAATATCTTGTTGAAAAATTATTTATTGCCCTTGTGCAAGTATTTATTTGCTCTAAAACGTTAATATTCTAAGATTTCTTAAGCCAAAATCATTTCGCGAACTTAGCCATTTTTATAACTTCATTGTCTCAAAATTCTCCTGAATAATTTTTCTTTATTTTTGTTATAAAATACTAAAGTTTTAATCCATAAACTTTATTGCCACAAATTTTTTTTTGCTCCAAAATATTTTTTCAATACCATATCTCTCGAAAATTCTTTAACAGAAAAAAGTTTCTTTCTTGATTTCCATATATAATGAGCTTTTCGTCCTAATTT
>JAPZAG010002767.1:0-14395 GCA_027475135.1 Bactrocera correcta | reverse complement strand
ATTTGAAGATTTTCGATATCGATTGCTAAATGTGTAAATATAAGAAAATCGACTATATACCTAAATATAAGATTACGGAATTCTTCTACATGCACTGTCGTTATGCAGCCATGGCTTTATATCACCTTCATTACGTTAAAGAAGGTTAATTAACTTAAATATGTTAAACTAATGATTTGAAGCATTTCGATATCGAATGCTAAATGTGTATGTACAACAAAATCGTCTTTATACCTAAATATGTCAACTTCAGTTCGCTAAAGGAGGTTTATTAACTTAAATATGTTAAACCAGTTATCTGAAGCATTTCGATATCGATTGCGAAATATATATATACAAGAAAATCGACTTTGTACCTAAATATAAGATTACGGAATTCTTCCACATGTACTGCCGTTATGCCGCCATGGCTTTATATCGCCTTCAATACGTTAAAGAAGGTTAATTATTTTAAATATGTTAAACTAATGGTTTGAAGCATTTCGATATCGATTGCTAAATGTGTATATACAAGAAAATCGACTTTATACCTAAATATAAGATTACGTAATTCTTCTAAATGCTTTGCCGTTATGCCGTTAAGGCGTTTGTGGACTTCAGTAAGATAAAGAGGGTTAATTAACTTAAATATGTTAAACTAATAATTGGAAGCATTTCAAAATCGATTGCTAAATAAATATAAATTTCGGTACGTTAAAGAAGTTTAATTTACTTAAATATGCTAAACTAATGATTTGAAGCATTTCGATATTGATTGCTTAAGGTGTATGTACAAGAAAATCGATTTTATACCCAAATATAAGACTACGGAATTCTTCCAAATGTACTAACGTTATGCCGCCATGGCTTTATATCACCTTCAATACGTTAAAGAAGGTTAATTACTTTAAATATTTTAAACTAATGGTTTGAAGCATTTCGATATCGATTGCTTAATGTGTAAATAAAAGAAAATCGACTTTATACCGAAAAATAAAATTATAACTTTACGGAATTATTCTAAATGCACTGGCGTTATACCGTTAAGGCTTTATGTAGACTTCAGTAAGCTAAAAAGCGTTTATTATCTTAATATGTTAAACTAATGATTTGAAGCATTTCGATATCGATTGCTGAATTTGTATATACAAGAAAATCGACTTTATACCTAAATATAAGACTACGGAATTCTTCCAAATGTACTAACGTTATGCCGCCATGGCTTTATATCAACTTCAATACGTTAAAGAAGCTTAATTAACTTAAATATGTTAAACTAATGATTTGAAGCATTTCGATATCGCTTGCTAAATGTGTACATACAAGAAAATCAAATTTATACCTAAATATAAGATAACGGAATTCTTCTAAATGCACTGCCGTTATGCCGTTAAGGCTTTATGTAGACTTCAGTAAGACAGAGGGGGTTAATTAACTTGAATATGTTAAACTAATGATTTGAAGCATTTCGATATCGATTGCTAAATATGTAAATACAAGAAAATCGATTTTATATCTAAATATAAGATTACGTAATTCTTCTAAATGCACTGCCGTTATATCGTTAAGGCTTTATGTAGACTTCAGTAAGCTAAAAAGCGTTTATTATCTTAATATGTTAAACTAATGATTTGAAGCATTTCGATATCGATTGCTGAATTTGTATATACAAGAAAATCGACTTTATACCTAAATATAAGACTACGGAATTCTTCCAAATGTACTAACGTTATGCCGCCATGGCTTTATATCAACTTCAATACGTTAAAGAAGGTTAATTAACTTAAATATGTTAAACTAATGATTTGAAGCATTTCGATATCGCTTGCTAAATGTGTACATACAAGAAAATCAAATTTATACCTAAATATAAGATAACGGAATTCTTCTAAATGCACTGCCGTTATGCCGTTAAGGCTTTATGTAGACTTCAGTAAGACAGAGAGGGTTAATTAACTTGAATATGTTAAACTAATGATTTGAAGCATTTCGATATCGATTGCTAAATATGTAAATACAAGAAAATTGACTTTATACCTAAATATAAGAATACGGAATTCTTCTAAATGCACTGCAGTTATACCGTTAAGGCTTTTTGTTAACTTCAGTGCGTTAAAGAAGCTTTATTGACTTTAATATATTAAACTAATGATTTGAAGCATTTCGATATCGATTGCTAAATGAGTATGTACACGAAAATCTTCTTTATACCTAAATATAAGATTACGTAATTCTTCTAAATGCACTGCCGTTATGCCGTTAAGGCTTTTGTAAACTTCAGCAAAATAAAGATGTTTAATTAACTTAAATATAGTAAACTAATGATCTGAAGCATTACGATATCGATTGCTAAATGTGTATATACAACAAAATCGACTTTATACTTAAATATAAGATTACGGAATTCTTCTACATGCACTGCCATTATGCCGCCATGGCTTTATGTTAACTTCAGTGCGTTAAAGAAGCTTTATTAACTTAAATATATTAAACTAATGATTTGAAGCATTTCGATATCGATTGCTAAATGAGTATATACAATAAAACCGACTTTATACCTAAATATAAGATTACGGAATTCTTCTACATGCACTGCAGTTATACCGTAAAGGCTTTATGAAGACTTCAGTTCTTTTAAGAAGGTATATTAATTTAAATATGTTAAACTAATGAATTGAAGCATGTCGATACAAGAAAATCGACTTTATACATAAATATAAGATTACGGAATTCTTCTAAATGCACTGCCGTTATACCGCCATGGCTTTATATCACCTTCATTACGTTAAAGAAGGTTAATTATTCTAAATATGTTAAACTAATGATTTGAAGAATTTCGATATCGATTGCTAAATGTGTATGGACAAGAAAATCGATTTTATATCTAAATATAAGATTACGTAATTCTTCTAAATGCACTGCCGTTATGCCGTTAAGGCTTTTGTAGACTTCAGTAAAATAAAGATGTTTAATTAACTCAAATATAGTAAACCAATGATTTGAAGCATTTCGATATCGATTGCTAAATGTGTATGGACAAGAAAATCGATTTTATATCTAAATATAAGATTACGTAATTCTTCTAAATGCACTGCCGTTATACCGTTAAGGCTTTATGTAGACTTCAGTAAGCTAAAAAGCGTTTATTATCTTAATATGTTAAACTAATGATTTGAAGCATTTCGATATCGATTGCTGAATTTGTATATACAAGAAAATCGACTTTATACCTAAATATAAGACTACGGAATTCTTCCAAATGTACTAACGTTATGCCGCCATGGCTTTATATCAACTTCAATACGTTAAAGAAGCTTAATTAACTTAAATATGTTAAACTAATGATTTGAAGCATTTCGATATCGCTTGCTAAATGTGTACATACAAGAAAATCAAATTTATACCTAAATATAAGATAACGGAATTCTTCTAAATGCACTGCCGTTATGCCGTTAAGGCTTTATGTAGACTTCAGTAAGACAGAGAGGGTTAATTAACTTGAATATGTTAAACTAATGATTTGAAGCATTTCGATATCGATTGCTAAATATGTAAATACAAGAAAATTGACTTTATACCTAAATATAAGAATACGGAATTCTTCTAAATGCACTGCAGTTATACCGTTAAGGTTTTTTGTTAACTTCAGTGCGTTAAAGAAGCTTTATTGACTTTAATATTTTAAAACTAATGATTTGAAGCATTTCGATATCGATTGCTAAATGAGTATGTACACGAAAATCTTCTTTATACCTAAATATAAGATTACGTAATTCTTCTAAATGCACTGCCGTTATGCCGTTAAGGCTTTTGTAGACTTCAGCAAAATAAAGATGTTTAATTAACTTAAATATAGTAAACTAATGATCTGAAGCATTACGATATCGATTGCTAAATGTGTATATACAACAAAATCGACTTTATACTTAAATATAAGATTACGGAATTCTTCTACATGCACTGCCGTTATGCCGCCATGGCTTTATGTTAACTTCAGTGCGTTAAAGAAGCTTTTTTAAACTTAAATATATTAAACTAATGAATTGAAGCATTTCGATATCGATTGCTAAATGAGTATATACAATAAAACCGACTTTATACCTAAATATAAGATTACGGAATTCTTCTACATGCACTGCAGTTATACCGTAAAGGCTTTATGAAGACTTCAGTTCTTTTAAGAAGGTATATTAATTTAAATATGTTAAACTAATGAATTGAAGCATGTCGATACAAGAAAATCGACTTTATACATAAATATAAGATTACGGAATTCTTCTAAATGCACTGCCGTTATACCGCCATGGCTTTATATCACCTTCATTACGTTAAAGAAGGTTAATTATTCTAAATATGTTAAACTAATGATTTGAAGAATTTCGATATCGATTGCTAAATGTGTATGGACAAGAAAATCGATTTTATATCTAAATATAAGATTACGTAATTCTTCTAAATGCACTGCCGTTATGCCGTTAAGGCTTTTGTAGACTTCAGTAAAATAAAGATGTTTAATTAAATCAAATATAGTAAACCAATGATTTGAAGCATTTCGATATCGATTGCTAAATGTGTATGGACAAGAAAATCGATTTTATATCTAAATATAAGATTACGTAATTCTTCTAAATGCACTGCCGTTATACCGTTAAGGCTTTATGTAGACTTCAGTAAGCTAAAAAGCGTTTATTATCTTAATATGTTAAACTAATGATTTGAAGCATTTCGATATCGATTGCTGAATTTGTATACAAGAAAATCGACTTTATACCTAAATATAAGACTACGGAATTCTTCCAAATGTACTAACGTTATGCCGCCATGGCTTTATATCAACTTCAATACGTTAAAGAAGCTTAATTAACTTAAATATGTTAAACTAATGATTTGAAGCATTTCGATATCGCTTGCTAAATGTGTACATACAAGAAAATCAAATTTATACCTAAATATAAGATAACGGAATTCTTCTAAATGCACTGCCGTTATGCCGTTAAGGCTTTATGTAGACTTCAGTAAGACAGAGAGGGTTAATTAACTTGAATATGTTAAACTAATGATTTGAAGCATTTCGATATCGATTGCTAAATATGTAAATACAAGAAAATTGACTTTATACCTAAATATAAGAATACGGAATTCTTCTAAATGCACTGCAGTTATACCGTTAAGGCTTTTTGTTAACTTCAGTGCGTTAAAGAAGCTTTATTGACTTTAATATATTAAACTAATGATTTGAAGCATTTCGATATCGATTGCTAAATGAGTATATACACGAAAATCTTCTTTATACCTAAATATAAGATTACGTAATTCTTCTAAATGCACTGCCGTTATGCCGTTAAGGCTTTTGTAGACTTCAGCAAAATAAAGATGTTTAATTTACTTAAATATAGTAAACTAATGATTTGAAGCATTACGATATCGATTGCTAAATGTGTATATACAACAAAATCGACTTTATACTTAAATATAAAATTACGGAATTCTTCTACATGCACTGCCGTTATGCCGCCATGGCTTTATGTTAACTTCAGTGCGTTAAAGAAGCTTTATTAACTTAAATATATTAAACTAATGATTTGAAGCATTTCAATATCGATTGCTAAATGAGTATATACAATAAAACCGACTTTATACCTAAATATAAGATTACGGAATTCTTCTACATGCACTGCAGTTATACCGTTAAGGCTTTATGAAGACTTCAGTGCGTTTAAGAAGGTATATTAACTTAAATATGTTAAACTAATGATTTGAAGCATTTCGATATCGATTGCTAAATATGTAAATACAAGAAAATCGATTTTATATCTAAATATAAGATTACGTAATTCTTCTAAATGCACTGCCGTTATGCCGTTAAGGCTTTTGTAGACTTCAGTAAAATAAAGATGTTTAATTAACTCAAATATAGTAAACTAATGATTTGAAGCATTTCGATATCGATTGCTTAATGTGTATATACAACAGAATCGACTTTGCACTTAAATATAAGATTACGGAATTCTTCTACATGCACTGCCGTTATGCCGCCGTGGCTTTATGTTAACTTCAGTGCGTTAAAGAAGCTTTATTAACTTAAGTATATCAAACTAATGATTTGAAGCATTTCGATATCGGATGCTAAATTTGTATATACAGCAAAATCGACTTTATACTTAAATATAAGATTAAGGAATTCTTTTAAATGCACTGCAGTTATACCGTTAAGGCTTTATGTGAACTTCAGTAAGATAAAGAAGGTTAATTAACCTAAATATGCTAAACCAGTTATTTGAAGCATTTCGGTATCGATTGCTAAATGCGTATATACAACAAAATCGAATTTATACCTAAATATAAGATTACGGAATTCTTCTAAATGCACTGTCGTTAGGCCGCCATGACTTTATATCATCTTCATTACGTTAAAGAAGGTTAATTATTTTAAATATGTTAAACTAATGATTTGAAGAATTTCGATATCGATTGCTAAATGCGTACATACAACAAATTCGGCTTTATATCTAAATATAAGATTACGGAATACTTCGAAATACACTGCCGTTATGCCGTTATGGCTTTATATAAATTTCAGTACGTTAAAGAAGTTTAATTTACTTAAATATGCTAAACTAATGATTTGAAGCATTTCGATATTGATTGCTAAATGTGTATGTACAAGAAAATCGATTTTATACCTAAATAAAAGATTACGAAATTCAGCCAAACATACTGCCGTTATGCCGTTATGGCTTTATGTAAACTTCAGTAAGATAGAGGGGGCTAATAAACCTAAATATGCTAAACCAGTTATATGAAGCATTTCGATATCGATTGCTTAATGTGTATATACAACAAAATCGACTTTATACCTAAATATAAGATTGAGGAATTCTTCTAAATGCACTGCCGTTATGTCGCCATGGCTTTATGCCAACTTCCGTTCGTTAAAGAAGGTTTATTAACGTAAATATATTAAAGTAATGATTTGAAGCATTTCGATATCGATTGCTAAATATGTATATACAAGAAAATCGACTTTATACCTAAATATAAGATAACTGAATTCTTCTAAATGCACTGCCGTTATGCCGTTATGGCTTTATGTTAACTTCAGTTCGTTAAAGAATGTTTATTAACTTAAATATGTTAAACTAATGATTTGAAGCATTTCGATATCGCTTGCTAAATGTGTATATACAAGAAAATCGACTTTAAACCTTTGTATAAGCTAACGGAGTTCTTCTAAAATGCTTTATTAACTTAAATATGTTAAACTAATGATTTAACGCATTTCGATATCGATTGCAAAATGAGTATATACAAGAAAATCGACTTTATACCTAAATATAAGATAACGGAGTTCTTCTAAATGCAGTGCCGTTATACCGTTAAGGCTTTATGTAGACTTCAGTGCGTTAAAGAAGGTTTATTAACTTAAATATGTTAAACCAGTTATCTGAAGCATTTCGATATCGATTGCGAAATATATATATACAAGAAAATCGACTTTATACCTAAATATAAGATTAGGGAATTCTTCCAAATGTACTGTCGTTAAGCCGCCATGGCTTTGTAACAACTTCAATACGTTAAAGAAGGTTAATTATTTTAAATATGTTAAACTTATGGTTTGAAGCATTTCGATATCGACTGCTTAATGCATATATACCAGAAAATCGACTTTATACCTAAATATGAGACTACGGAATTCTTCCAAATGTACTGTCGTTATGTCGCCATGGCTATATGCCAACTTCAGATCGTTAAAGAAGGTTTATTAACTTAAATATGTTAAACTTATGAGATGAAGCATTTCGATATCGATTGCTAAATGTGTATATACAACAAAATCGACTTTTTACCTTAATAGAAGATTACGGAATTCATCCAAAGGCACTGCCGTTATACCGTTATGGCTTTATGTAAACTTCAGTAAGATAAAGAAGGTTAATTAACTTAAATATGTAAAACTAATGATTTGAAGCATTTCGTTATCGATTACTAAATGTGTATATACAAGAAAACCGACTTTATACCTAAATATAAGACTACGGACTTCTTCTAAATGCACTGCCGTTATGCCGGCATGGCTTTATATCAACTTCAATACGTTAAAGAAGGTTAATTAACTTAAGTATGTTAAACTAATGATTTGAAGAATTTCGATATCGCTTGCTAAATGTGTACATACAAGAAAATCAAATTTATACCTAAATATAAAATAGCGGAATTCTTCTAAATGCACTGCCGTTATGCCGTTAAGGCTTTATGTAGACTTCAGTAAGACAGAGAGGGTTAATTAACTTGAATATCGATTTCGATATCGATTGCTAAGTATGTAAATACAAGAAAATTGACTTTATACCTAAATATAAGAATACGGAATTCTTCTAAATGCACTGCAGTTATACCGTTAAGGCTTTTTGTTAACTTCAGTGCGTTAAAGAAGCTTTATTGACTTTAATATATTAAACTAATGATTTGAAGCATTTCGATATCGATTGCTAAATGAGTATATACACGAAAATCGACTTTATACCTAAATATAAGATTACGTAATTCTTCTAAATGCACTGCCGTTATGCCGTTAAGGCTTTTGTAGACTTCAGCAAAATAAAGATGTTTAATTAACTTAAATATAGTAAACTAATGATTTGAAGCATTACGATATCGATTGCTAAATGTGTATATACAACAAAATCGACTTTATACTTAAATATAAGATTACGGAATTCTCCTACATGCACTGCCGTTATGCCGCCATGGCTTTATTTTAACTTCATTTTAAGAAGATTGGGTTTTAAAAATTTTAAAACTTAAATTAAGCATTTCGATATCGATTGCAAAAGTAGAAATATACAAGAAAATTGACTTTATACCTAAATATAAAAATTACGGAATTCTTCAAACATGCACTGCAGTTATACCGTTAAGGCTTTTTGTTAACTTCAGTGCGTTTAAGAAGGTTTATTGACTTTAATATGTTAAACTAATGATTTGAAGCATTTCGATACAAAAGAAAAAAATCGACTTTATACCTAAATATAAGATTACGTAATTCTTCTAAATGCACTGCCGTTATGCCGTCATGGCTTTTGTATCCCCTTCATTAATAAAGAAGGTTAATTATTTTAAATATGTTAAACTAATGATTTGAAGAATTTCGATATCGATCGCTAAATGCGTATGTACAAGAAAATCGATTTTATATCTAAATATAAGATTACGTAATTCTTCTACATGCACTGCCGTTATGCCGTTAAGGCTTTTGCAGACTTCAGTAAAATAAAGATGTTTAATTAAATCAAATATAGTAAACCAATGATTTGAAGCATTTCGATATCGATTGCTAAATGTGTATGGACAAGAAAATCGATTTTATATCTAAATATAAGATTACGTAATTCTTCTAAATGCACTGCCGTTATACCGTTAAGGCTTTATGTAGACTTCAGTAAGCTAAAAAGCGTTTATTATCTTAATATGTTAAACTAATGATTTGAAGCATTTCGATATCGATTGCTGAATTTGTATATACAAGAAAATCGACTTTATACCTAAATATAAGACTACGGAATTCTTCCAAATGTACTAACGTTATGCCGCCATGGCTTTATATCAACTTCAATACGTTAAAGAAGCTTAATTAACTTAAATATGTTAAACTAATGATTTGAAGCATTTCGATATCGCTTGCTAAATGTGTACATACAAGAAAATCAAATTTATACCTAAATATAAGATAACGGAATTCTTCTAAATGCACTGCCGTTATGCCGTTAAGGCTTTATGTAGACTTCAGTAAGACAGAGAGGGTTAATTAACTTGAATATGTTAAACTAATGATTTGAAGCATTTCGATATCGATTGCTAAATATGTAAATACAAGAAAATTGACTTTATACCTAAATATAAGAATACGGAATTCTTCTAAATGCACTGCAGTTATACCGTTAAGGCTTTTTGTTAACTTCAGTGCGTTAAAGAAGCTTTATTGACTTTAATATATTAAACTAATGATTTGAAGCATTTCGATATCGATTGCTAAATGAGTATATACACGAAAATCTTCTTTATACCTAAATATAAGATTACGTAATTCTTCTAAATGCACTGCCGTTATGCCGTTAAGGCTTTTGTAGACTTCAGCAAAATAAAGATGTTTAATTTACTTAAATATAGTAAACTAATGATTTGAAGCATTACGATATCGATTGCTAAATGTGTATATACAACAAAATCGACTTTATACTTAAATATAAAATTACGGAATTCTTCTACATGCACTGCCGTTATGCCGCCATGGCTTTATGTTAACTTCAGTGCGTTAAAGAAGCTTTATTAACTTAAATATATTAAACTAATGATTTGAAGCATTTCAATATCGATTGCTAAATGAGTATGTACAATAAAACCGACTTTATACCTAAATATAAGATTACGGAATTCTTCTACATGCACTGCAGTTATACCGTTAAGGCTTTATGAAGACTTCAGAGCGTTTAAGAAGGTATATTAACTTAAATATGTTAAACTAATGATTTGAAGCATTTCGATATCGATTGCTAAATATGTAAATACAAGAAAATCGATTTTATATCTAAATATAAGATTACGTAATTCTTCTAAATGCACTGCCGTTATGCCGTTAAGGCTTTTGTAGACTTCAGTAAAATAAAGATGTTTAATTAACTCAAATATAGTAAACTAATGATTTGAAGCATTTCGATATCGATTGCTTAATGTGTATATACAACAGAATCGACTTTGCACTTAAATATAAGATTACGGAATTCTTCTACATGCACTGCCGTTATGCCGCCGTGGCTTTATGTTAACTTCAGTGCGTTAAAGAAGCTTTATTAACTTAAGTATATCAAACTAATGATTTGAAGCATTTCGATATCGGATGCTAAATTTGTATATACAGCAAAATCGACTTTATACTTAAATATAAGATTAAGGAATTCTTTTAAATGCACTGCAGTTATACCGTTAAGGCTTTATGTGAACTTCAGTAAGATAAAGAAGGTTAATTAACCTAAATATGCTAAACCAGTTATTTGAAGCATTTCGGTATCGATTGCTAAATGCGTATATACAACAAAATCGAATTTATACCTAAATATAAGATTACGGAATTCTTCTAAATGCACTGTCGTTAGGCCGCCATGACTTTATATCATCTTCATTACGTTAAAGAAGGTTAATTATTTTAAATATGTTAAACTAATGATTTGAAGAATTTCGATATCGATTGCTAAATGCGTACATACAACAAATTCGGCTTTATATCTAAATATAAGATTACGGAATACTTCGAAATACACTGCCGTTATGCCGTTATGGCTTTATATAAATTTCAGTACGTTAAAGAAGTTTAATTTACTTAAATATGCTAAACTAATGATTTGAAGCATTTCGATATTGATTGCTAAATGTGTATGTACAAGAAAATCGATTTTATACCTAAATAAAAGATTACGAAATTCAGCCAAACATACTGCCGTTATGCCGTTATGGCTTTATGTAAACTTCAGTAAGATAGAGGGGGCTAATAAACCTAAATATGCTAAACCAGTTATATGAAGCATTTCGATATCGATTGCTTAATGTGTATATACAACAAAATCGACTTTATACCTAAATATAAGATTGAGGAATTCTTCTAAATGCACTGCCGTTATGTCGCCATGGCTTTATGCCAACTTCCGTTCGTTAAAGAAGGTTTATTAACGTAAATATATTACAGTAATGATTTGAAGCATTTCGATATCGATTGCTAAATATGTATATACAAGAAAATCGACTTTATACCTAAATATAAGATAACTGAATTCTTCTAAATGCACTGCCGTTATGCCGTTATGGCTTTATGTTAACTTCAGTTCGTTAAAGAATGTTTATTAACTTAAATATGGTAAACTAATGATTTGAAGCATTTCGATATCGCTTGCTAAATGTGTATATACAAGAAAATCGACTTTAAACCTTTGTATAAGCTAACGGAGTTCTTCTAAAATGCTTTATTAACTTAAATATGTTAAACTAATGATTTAACGCATTTCGATATCGATTGCAAAATGAGTATATACAAGAAAATCGACTTTATACCTAAATATAAGATAACGGAGTTCTTCTAAATGCAGTGCCGTTATACCGTTAAGGCTTTATGTAGACTTCAGTGCGTTAAAGAAGGTTTATTAACTTAAATATGTTAAACCAGTTATCTGAAGCATTTCGATATCGATTGCGAAATATATATATACAAGAAAATCGACTTTATACCTAAATATAAGATTAGGGAATTCTTCCAAATGTACTGTCGTTAAGCCGCCATGGCTTTGTAACAACTTCAATACGTTAAAGAAGGTTAATTATTTTAAATATGTTAAACTTATGGTTTGAAGCATTTCGATATCGACTGCTTAATGCATATATACCAGAAAATCGACTTTATACCTAAATATGAGACTACGGAATTCTTCCAAATGTACTGTCGTTATGTCGCCATGGCTTTATGCCAACTTCAGATCGTTAAAGAAGGTTTATTAACTTAAATATGTTAAACTTATGAGATGAAGCATTTCGATATCGATTGCTAAATGTGTATATACAACAAAATCGACTTTTTACCTTAATAGAAGATTACGGAATTCATCCAAAGGCACTGCCGTTATACCGTTATGGCTTTATGTAAACTTCAGTAAGATAAAGAAGGTTAATTAACTTAAATATGTAAAACTAATGATTTGAAGCATTTCGTTATCGATTACTAAATGTGTATATACAAGAAAACCGACTTTATACCTAAATATAAGACTACGGACTTCTTCTAAATGCACTGCCGTTATGCCGGCATGGCTTTATATCAACTTCAATACGTTAAAGAAGGTTAATTAACTTAAGTATGTTAAACTAATGATTTGAAGAATTTCGATATCGCTTGCTAAATGTGTACATACAAGAAAATCAAATTTATACCTAAATATAAAATAGCGGAATTCTTCTAAATGCACTGCCGTTATGCCGTTAAGGCTTTATGTAGACTTCAGTAAGACAGAGAGGGTTAATTAACTTGAATATCGATTTCGATATCGATTGCTAAGTATGTAAATACAAGAAAATTGACTTTATACCTAAATATAAGAATACGGAATTCTTCTAAATGCACTGCAGTTATACCGTTAAGGCTTTTTGTTAACTTCAGTGCGTTAAAGAAGCTTTATTGACTTTAATATATTAAACTAATGATTTGAAGCATTTCGATATCGATTGCTAAATGAGTATATACACGAAAATCGACTTTATACCTAAATATAAGATTACGTAATTCTTCTAAATGCACTGCCGTTATGCCGTTAAGGCTTTTGTAGACTTCAGCAAAATAAAGATGTTTAATTAACTTAAATATAGTAAACTAATGATTTGAAGCATTACGATATCGATTGCTAAATGTGTATATACAACAAAATCGACTTTATACTTAAATATAAGATTACGGAATTCTCCTACATGCACTGCCGTTATGCCGCCATGGCTTTATGTTAACTTCAGTGCGTTAAAGAAGCTTTATTAGCTTAAATATATTAAACTAATGATTTGAAGCATTTCGATATCGATTGCTAAATGAGTATATACAATAAAACCGACTTTATACCTAAATATAAGATTACGGAATTCTTCTACATGCACTGCAGTTATACCGTTAAGGCTTTATGAAGACTTCAGTGCGTTTAAGAAGGTATATTAACTTAAATATGTTAAACTAATGATTTGAAGCATGTCGATACAAGAAAATCGACTTTATACATAAATATAAGATAACGTAATTCTTCTAAATGCACTGCCGTTATACCGCCATGGCTTTATATCACCTTCATTACGTTAAAGAAGGTTAATTATTTTAAATATGTTAAACTAATGATTTGAAGAATTTCGATATTTTAAGCAATTTTTATTATGTTGGACGCTCTTTTTAAATGATCTGCACTCGTTCTTCTTTATCTTCAACATGGCCGCAGATCGTGCTGCCACACTCCTTTATTTATAATAAGATACATAATTTACAGATTTATGATGTTACCACAATATATAATTTACATATTTATAATGCTGCCACATTTCGACCATCCTGACATGTAATCGTCCCGATTACGCTTTCATTAGGGAGACCATGGTTTAACCAAGGCTTCATGTTTGCTACTTCCCATATTCCTTCATATGGAATTTGGCTAAGTTGAAATCCCTCGACATCTCTAAGTATATACCTGTCATTAGGAAGTATTTTGCAAACTCTATAAGGACCTTTAAACTTGGGGGCAATCTTTTTACATGCACCTGGATTACTTATATAATTCTTTACCATAACATAATCTCCTTCCATATACTTTCTTTGTGTCCGATGTTTATCTTTCAGCAATTTATT
>JAPZAG010002766.1:0-14397 GCA_027475135.1 Bactrocera correcta | reverse complement strand
AACTGTAGAAACATCGGCAGCGAGATGATATTTTGAATGACATTGAGCATGCTGCGAATAAAAATACAACGAAAGTATAAGATTGGAGGTGACAGGGCAAGTAAAAATATTAGTGTATGAATCGAAAGAAAACAAAAGAGCAGAATAACAATAAAATATAACAGACTTTCTTCTACTTATGAAAAAATAGCATTTGCATTAAAGTTATCAAAGTAAAATGCAAATTTCAAGTAGAAAGATTTTAAGTGGCTACGCACTATAAACGTCTTCCTACATGAGTGCTAAGGCTAATAAAATACTTTCCCCTTTTCTCAAGGAATAAAGCGACTATAATATTGGATTACTTAGCAGGAATACAGTTCGGAATGCTAAAGGTTTTTATAACTCCGTTGCCTGTGCTTGTTAGAGTCAGGCGCTGCCCGTGAATTTTATCTGATAGAACTTGCAGGCACTTTGAAGAATCTGTGTATATCATATCAATAATGAACATTCTGGTATGAGATAGCTCTGTGTGGCACCATCACATAGATCGACAATCAGCCGCGTGGACTGCACACGATGAGCCCTGTTCAAAGCGTGGAAAACGAAAAAGTCAGCTGGCAAGGTTATGACGTCTATATTTTGTAATGAGAACGGAATCGTTTTTATTGATTAGATTAAAAAGGAAGGGCCATTAACAGCGACTAAAATATAATGTTATTGGATCGTTTTAAAGACGATATCACCGAAAAACAAGAAAGTACTGTTTTAATAAAAGAATGCTGTGAAAACGATGGCATCTATGAATTGGGATTTTTATAGCTTCCCCATTCAACGGATTCCCCAGATCATCCATTTCCCAGAAAATCATATAATATTAATAACAACGCTTCAATTCGGGTTTCGTGCAAAACATATCACAAATTGAATTACTACTGTTCAGCTGTATTTCTAGACCTACCTCAGGCATAATCAGTGCGTGGTGTGACATGAAGTTCTTCTATGTAAGATTGAAAATATTATATTTTTAAAATTGTTTAAAACAGTGGAGTTTTATTTAAATAATATACAATTTATGGTTAAAGTAGGTGATTTCATATCTGATGAACGACCGATAAGTGCTGGTATACCACAGGGCAGCGTTTTAGACCCAATTCTATATATCATATATACAGCAGATCCAACGACTAATAATGTATTGACATCAACTTTTGCGGATGACATAGCTTTAGTGAGTCGTAACAAATGCCACATAGTAGCATCAAGAATATAAGCGGAGGACTTATGTTCCGTCGAAGAATGGCTAGCCAACTGCCATATAAATGTGAACGAAAAAAAGAGCCGACTTGGATGTACGTCATTCAAGAGTGGGGAACGACCTGTGCCGGGCCGAAAGATTCGACTTGGATGTACGTCATTCAACAGAGGGGTACGACCTGTGCAAACTGAAATATATATCGAAACTCTGATATCACGCAAACTCATTGGCTAATGCTTTAGTACATCCTTGATCCCAGGGACACGCCCTAAATAACTTAAAAGCAACGTATCACCAAAACAGCTCAATCACGTGCTTGAACTTGTCTAGATTTAAGATTTTATAACTTATTGTTAGGCTCTTAAAACAAAGAGCAGATCCAATATATAAAAACATATTGAAAAAATTTTCATTTTCCTCGACTTTAAAATTTTTACAGTCCCAGCAGTTTGATGTGTGCCGACAGCAGTGCCAAAGCCATAGTTAGCAAGCAATCGTTAACGAAATTTTGTAGCAATTGACAGGAGATGCCAACAATTTGATAAAAATTCGCTGCATAGAACTTCAAATCCGTTGCACGCCACTCGAACGGGAACCAAGCCGGATAGAGCAAATTATGCTCATTACGAAAAAAAAACATCAGCTCCGCCATCACGCCCACAACAGCATAAATACTAAGGAAGCCGAGGGTGATGCGACGCATTTCTTTACGTAACTCTACGAAATAACGGCGCTCACACGGACTCTGAGCACGTGCATCCAACGCAGCAATGATAGACTCCAACTCACATATGCGCGACATTCTCGTGACGTATATGACAAATTTCGCGCTGCAAACCACACAGACGACACACACGGCAAGGTTCAGTATATTGGTCGAGGCATCAGAACTACTAAAGAGTGCCAAGGCGAGATGCAGTGGTTAGCAAAATATTACGAGCACCTGTGGCAGCACTGAATAGTCGAGATAATAGCCGCTGAAGTTGGATGCGTTAAAACCGAGCACTTTGAAGCACGTCCATAGAACTTTGAGAAATGAGCGGGTATCAACGGCGGCTAAAGCCGGTTGCGATAACGATAATGATAATGGCGACATTTTGCGATTGTACAAGTGGCTAACGCCTAGTGTTAAAAGTTCGCCCTTTTATATGTTATGAGGTGCAAGGGCGCTTACCGGCCACCGACCATGAGAGGCGTGGTTGTGAACAACCAGAGAATCATTATTTAGTCATTAATAGATCTTCGGCTATTGTAATCCGATAATATCTGTATTTATATGTCATACCTCATATGTAATCGATCGAATGTGCTGAATAAATTATTTGGTATTCAAAGTGATTAGCAAAATCGCCATTAGGGACACATACTATATATTTCAGGACTATCACGCCAAATTATACAGAAATATGAACACTTGCAATGAAAGTGAGAACAACACCTGTCGCTTAGAATTCAACAATGTCACACCCACAGTGGACAGAGTTAAAAACATTTAAGAATAAAATATACACATATATAATATGGTGGTTAGCCCCGTTGATAAGTTTCTCTAGGCCCCACGAACGACAAAAGTTGCACATATCCCAAGAATTATGATATAATAATAGAGCAGAGGGCCGGCCAAATTGGTTCAGATAAGGTATCTGTTTTGGAACCCCGAGATACTCTTTTTTTACATTGAAACTTATCCATAATTCACCCCGACAGGGCCTCCTCCTTCTTACTAGAAACTCTGGAGAGACTGATGCACTGGTACAAAAGGAGGCGCATTTCGAAGGACTATCTATCAGGAGCGTCCTTATTGTAAGAGCGAGTCAGTAGATACTGCCCTGCTAGTTACCGTGTCATGGCTTGAGGAAGCCATAAAGGTTAATGATTTCGCTGTTGGGACCTTCCTTGATATTGAGGGAGCTTTCAGCAACGTCCAGCTGGAGGCAGTCGTTACTGCTGTAGACGGTGGTTGATTCAAACCTCACACCTTATTCTCAGCCCTCAGGGCGACAGAGTGATGAAAACGGTATTGGGCAACGCGTGCCCGTGATGAAATGTGAGTAGGGATACCGCAAAGGGTGCAGTCCTCGACCTGCTTTAAAAACTTGAGAATCGTGGCTGCTTATGCAGACGATGTAGGACTTATGATCAAACGGAAGTTCCTGAGTACCATGTACAAGTTCACGTAAGGGTATCTCAGCGTCATAACGAGCTCGGCGGTGAGAAGGTGTCTTGCCATTCACTAGAAGATATAAGATCCCGGTGGCACCGCTGCCGCAAATGATCGATATATGTCTGCAACCGGCAGATGCAATGAAATATCTAGGGATCATTCTGGATAGGAAGCTTTCATGGAAGCCGAATATTGAAGAGAGAACAGAAAAGCTAAGATTGCCCAAAACTGCTGTAGAGGAGAGATTGGCAAGAAGTGGGGTGACTCACCGAAAATGGTCCTCTGGCTTTATGATACCATAACCAAGCCTATTTCTTTCTATGCAGACTTTAAGTGGGGAAGAGCTTCACTTGCAAAGAAGCTCGAGGAAGTTCAACGGACAGCGTTTATCAGCATGTAACGCCATTTTAAACATAGTGCCCGTAGAAATCGACGGAAGGTGTATGGCCGTGAAGGGTCAGAGAGAAGAACAGGTATCTGAATTACGACCGGTGTATTTAAGGTGGATACCTAGTGTCGAGAGCCTTACCCCACGGCGCTCAACAGCACAGCGGGTGGTCCGCATACGCACAACACTTACAGAGTGGCTCGAGCTGCCCAAACAGAAAAAGAAATGTAACTCCGCCAAAGAGTAACTTCCAGACCGCCAAGCTCCTCCAGCTATTGCACCACTCAAGCCCAGCTAAGGCAGTCAAACGCCCCCTTGAAGTCAACAAATATTCTAAGGATATATTTGTTAGCATACTCCCGCGCCCATACTGCGCCCTTTTCTAAAACCCATACTATCTATCCGAATAAAAATGGCCCCCAGGTATTCCGGAATGAACTTTCACAAGCTTTCGCGCATCTCTCCGTTCAAATCATTAAAACCGCTTAGACCAAACCAGGCCAAAGGCTACTCCTACTCCCAAACATCTAATGTTGCTTGAGCAAAAAACCTGGAAAGAACACACTTAACAGAAGCCCCCTACACTCTCTACACGATCATAACAGAGTGTTACGGATGCGAAAAGAGGTGACATCCCCCCTTTAATAACCCGGGCAGATCCTAAAGAGTCACACACCAATACGGCTTATGTGATAGAAATGGGAGCGGAGATCGAAATTCAATTCTGTTCAAAACATAAGCTTATAAATTCGAACACATTATTTAGCCTGCCTTCCAGCAGAGTTTATACATAGAAATCTCCATCGGAAGCATCTGATAATTTCATCAGAAATCAAATAGATTACCGCCTGGAAAAAATCGCTTCTGTTCCTCAATGAAAGAAGGTCAATGCATATCCAGGAGCGGATTTACCTTCGGAACTTACTACTGGCAAAAGCTAGCCCTAATTAAAAAAGTAAGCCTAAAATGAATTAAAATCTGGATAAGTTGAAAGTGTGAAACGCCTATTTGAAAGTGAAATTAATGAAAAAATAAAAGGTATCCCATCAGGAAATGCGGAAAGTATATAGAGCGACTCAAAAGATATAATTTGCACTAGCAAAAAACTCTCTTGGAATATATAAAATAGAAAATAAGAAAAATCATTGGATATATTAAAACTAATAAGTAAACGCCGGGAATATAAAAATAAAAACACTGAGATGTATCGACAACGGAATAGAGAAATAAAAAAAGATGATCCGTAATGGAAAAATAAATTGGATATAGAATGCATGCCAAGAAATTGAAAGATTACAATTTTTACATGATACCTTTCACTTATACAAAAAATTAAAAGAAGCTTCTGGTATTCATCGTCCGCAATCAATCCTTATAAATGATCATTGTGTTCATTTAGGTAGTATTTGACATAAATGGAAAAAAAAAAACAGAATGTGAAAGAAATATATTGAAAACGTTTCTTTGGATGGCAGTAGATTGAAGCAGAATCCTCATCTCCATCACAGACCAACTGGCAATTATATTACGAAAGACGAATCAATAAAAAATTACAAAGCAACTGGTCCAGGTGAAATTTTAAGGTTAATAAATGGCAAAAAAAAATATGACACACTTAGTAAAGCTTTTGGCTAAAACCTACATTCATACCACTACCTAAGAAAAATAGTGTGAATCATTGCAGTGAATATTTAAAGTTGACCCATCTGGCAACGCTGTAACTTTTAACAGCGCTGACAAATCGGCTAATGTCATACCGCGTTAGAAGCGTCATTCGAAGACAATTTATACCATGGAACAGTACACTCCAAAAGAACGCGCTGAAATTGTTCAGCTTTATATTCAAAATAACTTTTCAATTGTGTTAACTCAACGTGCGTTTCGCAAAAAAATAAAGTGAAAAGTGCTCCAGTTAAGAACACAATTAAGTCTTTATACGCAAAATTTGTGAACACCGGTAGTCTCAGTAATGCCAGTCATGCATCCAGACAACGCACAAGACGTTCTGATGAAAATATCGGAATTAGACATCTCTCGCACCACTCTCCGATGCATAATTCATAAAGATTTGAAGATGTTTCCATATAAAATTCAAATGGCACAAAAACTAAACCCAGCTGATTATCCGCGACGCCTTAATTTTGGCAAATGGGCCATCGAAATGGCTGAAAACGAACTTGACTTTTGGCGAAAACTCATCATGTCAGACGAGGCACATTTCTCGTTGAATGGAGGCGTAAACAAGCAAAATTGCCGATTTTATGCCACCGAAAATCCTCAATTAATTGAAGAACAGCCTCTTTACGACCAAAAAGTAACAGTTTGGTGCGGTGTTTGCGCGAATATGATCATCGGACCGTATTTTTTCGAAGACGATGATGGAGCCACGACAACAGTCAATGGTGAGCGTTATCGAGCCATGATAACGGATTTTGTGATACCCATTATTCGCGAAAATGACATGGATAACCTCTGGTTTCAACAGGACGGGGCTACATGCCATACAGCTCGACCAACAATCAATTTATTGCGACCATTTTTCCCCGGGCGATTGATATCGAAAAATGGTGATGTTGACTGGCCACCGAGATCACCAGATTTGACGCCACCAGACTTTTATTTGTGGGGTTATTTGAAATCCAAGGTATACACTAATAAGCCAAAGACCTTAGCTCAACTGAAAGCCAACATTCGACGTGAAACAGCCGCCATATCATCCGAAACATTGGCCAAAGTCATGGAAAATGTCGAAAAAAGAGTGCATTTAGCTGTCAAAGCTAAAGGTGCCCATTTACGCGATTTAATTTTTAAATATTAGCTGAAACAAATCCCCTTGGACCAAAATAAATTATTTTTGAAATGAACAAAAAACATTGTTTTCTTTTGTTCTTTTTTTTTAGAAACAAATGGGTCAACTTTAAATGGTCTACCCTGTAAATTAATTAGTCACATGCTCTCAAAATATTTCTTAAAGTCAATCACGCCAGAATATACAAGGTGCGTTCTAAAGTAAACCCAAAAAAATCGCTCATGGAGAAGTCAAAGCCAAGGACATTGTCCACAAAGAGTTTGTTCCACTCGGACAAAACGTTAATGCAGTATTCTACCTTAGAGTTTTGAAGCATTTGGTACGGCTCGAATATCGTGTTGCACGATAACACGTCATCTTATCGATCGACGCTTGTGATCGAATATTTGACCAAAATTCACATTTTAACCTTTAACTACTTCCCGTATTCACTTGATATGGCACCGTACGACTTCTTCTTTTTCGAAAAAATGCATTTTCCGGCCAACGAGCTAAAACACTCGTTCGACATGCTTTTGGACCGTGTAGAGAGCTGTATTGAATCAGAAGGAGACTATTTTGTTAAAATAAATTGATTTTGCCGAAAAAAACACTTGTTCTAGTTTGATTTAATTCCTATTTACTTTGCAAAACACCTTGTATAGAAAATGTGAAGAGCCAATGGGTAAGACGCAATTCGGCTTCAGAGAAAGTCTTGGGCCACGCAAGGCATTGTAAACATTGTGTACTAGTTTTGGTTCAAAACTGCAAAGATGTTCAAAAGTATGTATTTTTATGTTTTATTGATTATGAGAAAGCTTTTGACTCCTTTAAACACGATAAACTTTCGGAATTTCTTCATTCTATGGATGCATTCTGACACCCTTGTTATTTGGCATATATTTGGAAGTAATATATCAAGAATCGGTAACCAGTATTTATCAAGGTGTAAAAGTGAATGGTATTTTCATAGCCGATAGCTTGATGGGATTACAAGAACTTCTAAACTGAGTTAACACACGTAGTGACGAATATGGACTACGCATTAACATAAACAAGGCGTAAAACATGATTGTTAGTAGGAAAACATTACTTGTATACAATGTCACACACCTCATGATTAATAATGTGCCCATCGAAAGTGTTATAAATTTCAAGTACATTGGTTGTCAGATCAACAAAAATAGGGATTGTTCTAAAGAAATCGAATTTGCGCGAAAAACTTTTTTCAAATACAAAACAATATTATGTAGTAATGATCTCAACATCACAACCAAAATTCGTTTTATTAAATGCTATGTTTGGTGGGTGCTTCTCTTTTCAATGGAAACGTGGACTCTGAAAATCACAGATAAAACTAAACAAGAGTTTTTCAAGTTATGCCTTATTAGAAGTATATTACAAATTCCGTGGACAGATAAAGTTACAAACAGTGAAGTTTTGAGAGGAGTGAACAGCAATAGCGACTTAGTAAAGACTATAAAACAAAGAAAAGCAGCCTACCTAGAACATATTCTGAAGCACCCTCAGTTTGAGCTCCTACAATTAATTATCCAAGAACCGATAACCGTGGCATTCGACATTCGACAGGAATTCAGAACGTTGGCAACCTCATAGATGTGGCAAGAAATAGAAAGATATATGCTGCTAAAATTTAAAAGACGTGATTTTTTAATATACAATAGAACAATAGATATATATTTAGCATGTAAACATTACATTATTATTATTATTTGATAATCTTATTAATATTAGTATACTGTATTAGTATAGTATACCGTACATATTATGAAATGTTATATAATAACAAATATTCGAAGACCGAATAGCAAATAGAGAAAAGGAAGAAGGTAAAGCACTCTCATACTTCGAGAAGTAACCATAATTTGATTCAAATTCCATTCCCACCCTCCCTTAACCTCTCATCAAACACTGAAAGCCCTACTTGCTGCCTGCTACATAAGTGTCGGGTCAATGTTACTTACGTCCACAGGCCTTTCGAACGTATATCATTCGCTCGGTTTGTTCACAAGGTGGAGGCTATTAGCCACCAGCCATTCGCTTAATGCCTTGCCTAGACTGTGGCTTTGGTATTTAAGCGAATGCCGGGATATCTTACTAAACCATATCGAAGACAAGATACCAATTGGCGATAATCATCCTACCGAACTCCGTTTCTATTGCGACACATAATCCCAGTTGTCCCGATGAAGGAAGTGCCTAAATGTGTGCTGGTTTTTGTCCCAGTATCGCGGATTACGTTTCTTGGACCGACTAGCGGTCGTTGTATCGAATTTTAAGCCCACGGATCAATTCTGTGCAGGTCCACATCGGTTGACTCAGGACCGTTAAGGGGACACTGCACCGGCCGGCGGCCAATAGAGTAACCTGTTACAGTCACTTGGCTGGAGGTGTGAGCTGTATCACTGCGATATCGTTTAATCGGGCACATCCTTCAGTGCGTACAAGTGCACGCACCCAAACTTTGGGCGCTCCAGCTAGGCTCTAAGTTACTGGGGGGGGTCGGCAGGTAGCGAGTAGCAGGTTAGTTGCGAAATAAGTGAAAATGAATAAGCAATCCGCGACGTTGAGCGGCAGGAGTGGAGAATGCGGTACAAAAGCTAGCAGATCCGCTGAAGCTCTGCAACTGTGGTGAATCGACTCCGCCACATATAAATATGAGTCTCCTCAGCATGTTTAGACATAATGAACAATTAAAAAACAAAATCCAGGTGCGACGGACCCATAATGGGCGGATTCCTGGTCAGCGTCTGCGGCTGATAATACAATCTTGACCGGATATCTTGTCAGCGCTTTCTCCGCTGGTAGGATGAAAAAGGTGATGTGAATTTTCTCTGCCGAAGTATTAGCCACGTGGTGTATCAGTAAACATTGCACTGGGCGCAAGAGTAGTAGCCTGCGTTGCCCCAGGCGAACGCTGGTCCTTTAGTGTTTTTCGGGACTGGTAAAGCGAAGGACAGGCCTCGGGAAGTGGGGCAGAAGCATGGTCTCCGCGGATATACCCGTTTCCATATATTTCGACCCGCCCCCCTGCTCACGATGCGCTGGAAAAAGCAAACAAACGGAGAATGAGTTGAGAAAATACGGAACAATGCAACCAAAGGGTGACATTATGTCTGAACTAGGGGACATGGTGAAGAGGCTAACAGAAGCAATGAAACTGCTTCAGCGATCGATTAATAATCAGATCCGTGATCAGCGGCGCCAAAGCCATAGACGGCAAGCGATCGTTAAAGAAATTTTGCACTAAAGGATAGGAGAGGCCAACAATTTGATAAGAATGCGCTACATAGAACTTCAAATCCGTTGCACGCCAGTCGAACGAGAACCAAGCCGGATAGAGCAAATTACGCTCATTAGGAAAGGAAAACACCAGCTCCGCCGTCACGCCCACAACAGCATAAATACTAAGGAAGCCGAGGATGATGCGACGAATTTCTTTACGTAGCTCTGCGAAATAACGGCGCTCACACGGACTCTGAGCACGTGCATCCAACGCAGCAATGATAGACTCCAACTCACATATGCGCGACATTCTCGTGACGTATATGACAAATTTCGCACTGCAAACCACACAGACGACACACACGGCAAGGTTCAGTATATTGGTCGAGGCATCAGAACTACTAAAAAGTGCCAAGGCGAGATGCAGTGGATAACAGAAGGTAACGAACACCAGCAGCAGCACCGAATAGCCGAAATAATAGACGCTGGAGTTGGATGTGTTAAAACCGAGCACTTTGAAGCACGTCCATAGAACTTTGAGAAATGAGTGGGTATCAACGGCGGCTAACGCCGGTTGCGATAACGATAATGATGATGGCGACATTTCGCGATTGTACAAGTGGCTAACACCTAGTGCTAGAAGTTCGCCCTTTTATATGTTTCGCGGTGCGAGGGCGCACACAAGCCATCGACTATTTGAAGTGTGAATGTGAACAACCAGTGAATCAATATTTAAATTTAGTAATTATTTTAATGGGTCCTCTTGGTTCAAAATGTGCTAAATAAGTTATTTGGTATTCAAAGTGGTTAGCTAAAATGCCTTTAAGGGCACATATAATGTCACGTCAAATTTCGCAGAATAATTGACACTTGCAAATAAAAACTTTAAAGAATAAAATAGAAGTACATATACTATACATATTTATATACAAAATGTTGGGTAGGCCCTTTGATAAGTTTCCCAGAACGATAAAAGAGTCACATAATCTAGGAATAATAATATTTTTCGTGATGATAAACTTAACCAAGAGCAGGGTGCCGGCCAAGTTGGCTCAGATAGGGCATCATCTGGGATCTTGAGTTACCGAATTTTTTTATTTGCTTCATTATATGATGATGAACTTGATCTAGACTGTACGAGGTGTGTTCAAAAAGTATGTTTTTTTTTCAAAAATTATTTATTTATTCATGAATATCTATTTTGTCCCCTTCAAAGTAATCCCCATGAGATATTACACACTTGTGTCAACGGTTTTCCAATCTTCGAAGCATTTCAAAAAATCATTTTTTTATCTTCTTCAGCTCCTCTTTCGATGCCGTTTTTATCTTGTCAAGAGAAGCGTAACGTTGTCCTTTCACAGGCCTCTTCAGTTTAGGAAACAAGAAAAAGTCACAGCGGGCCAGATCTGGGGAATACGGTGGCTGAGGCATCATTAGTGTGTTGTTTTTGGCCAAAAAGTACAACAAGTAACGATGTGTGTGAGCAGGGGCGTTATTGTGGTGCAAAAGCCAATTTTTGTTCTTCCACAAATCCGGGCGTTTCTGGCGCATTGCTTCGCGCAAATTGCACGTAACTTGCATGTAATATTCCTTATTGACCGTTCTTCCCTGTGGCAAGAACTCATGATGCACCACGCCCTTACAATCGAAGAAAACTGTCAGTTACGATTCGCGATACTTTTTGAACACACCTCGTAAGTGGTTATGTGTATATCTGAGTTCTAGAGTCATATACTTACATATATTACTGGAAGAATATTTGGCTTTTAAAACGATTTGTTCCAGAGCGAACCTTTTCATTTCGAAAGCTCTCTATAGATCTGTATTTCAGTGATAGAGCCCTTGACGTTTTTGTAAGATCTAATCGAAAAGCGGACCATTGTGCAGTTTAGATACTTGAAGATACGAAAGAGATATCACAGATGGAAATGATTTTGGTAGCCTATTTTTAGGATAACGGGTTTGTCCAGTATTTGTTTCGAAAATGGAAATCCAACATTTATATAAACGAATAGAAGAAGATGACAATCTCCATCTATTTGATACGAGAAAATAGTTTTTCATCACTGCCTGGGAGGATTTGCCACACCCGTTTGAAAGCCCAAACATTATACTTTGTGACCCACGTTTGATCTGATTGATATAGAGCGCACTTACCGAAATACAGCTCACATCAGAACGATTTGGTTCGTTCTTGGCCGCCAAGAACGGCGGGATGCAATCCGCAAACTGCCTGAAAGATAGGAGAATGATTGATATAGTTTATGGACTTTTTCCCTCCACTGCACCATTCACGATTTTATTTTGCATTATCCATACTTTTTCTCAAATTTTAACCATTTTTGACCCTTGTAACATAACTGCTGTGCCAATTTCCAAGGACTTCCATATAGGTGTCACAAATTACACAAATACTAAGTGAAAAATATCCTTGACCTTGAACATTGAATATGTTCCACGTACAATACAAGGAGCGTTGTAAAGTCAGGACTTAAAAACAAATCAGAACAAATGGTTTTTTCGGCAAAATCAATTTATTTTATTCAATGTAGTTTCCTTCTGCTTCAATGCAGCTTTTTGCACGGCCCAAAAGCATGTCGAACGAGTGTTTTAGCTCGTTGGCCGGAGAGGCCGCCAGTATGCCGGTGCAAGCCTTTTAAATAGCTTCTACGTCTGCATAACGCTTTCCTTTCATGAGCAAATGCATTTTTCCCAAAAGGAAGAAGTCGTCCGGTGCCATAACAGGTGAATACGGGGAGTGGTTAATGGTTAAAATGTGATTTTTGGTCGGATAATCGTCCTTCGAATGTTAGATTCTAAGCAATTTTTGGTCGTCAGTCAATTTTTGTGGAACAAACCGTTCACACACCTTTCGTAAGCCCAAATGTTCGATCAAAATATTTTGGAGATGTTCAATTCCATTCAATGTCATATACATCTTTCATCAATTAATATTGGCTCTTCGTTTGAAGCTCATATTCGCCCCGATAACACAAACATACTGACACTGGAAACGCAATAACTTCACTTCCAATCTGTCAAATGTCATGAAATTCTCACTGGACAATCGATAAAGATAGCAGACCATTCGGCATATGGATTGCGCTCCCAGGGGGCGCTAGATTCTAAAAGTCCTGTTTACTTTGGAAAGCACCTTATATTATATGACAGCAAAATAATTCAGAGGGTTCATATTGATAATAATCTATCTTATTTACGGTTCCACGTATCTTTTAATATATTGTAATACCTTTTAATAGGCTTTAAATTTAGAATCTGCGGAAATCCCAACTAATTTAGTATCTTCTAAAACATACACTTAGCCTCTAAGGATGGGTAAATGGCATCTAGTTCTCGCATTACGCCGCGACTCCGGTGGAGTGGCTAACAAATAACCCTTACGGTCCCAAGAAGCTCATTGAAGAACATGACTCCCGATCAATCCACTAATTTTCATCTTGTTCTAATCTTCATGCCAGAGCCATTTGGTAACTTTTTTCGCAAGGCTTATTCCTTGTTGCAGACCGCCATATATCGGAGCATCACATCACTCAAGTGCAGTTTACGTATTGGCTGGGGTTATTTCCGGACGTGTTCAGGTCTGTCCACCACGCGTCAAGTGTAGGGTATCGTACGTTGCTGTGTGCTGTAGGATGTTGCAGGGCAGACTCGACCACCAGTGCGAGTAAGCTTTAGACTACTGTCAAAGCTTTGTCCACACCGAATAGATATAACCATCGGGATAGAATTCAATTTTATTACCATACCTTTTGGACCTTAAGAAGTACCGGGGTTATTTTAGCCGCCATTTCAACTGCATCATTCAAATCAGTAAGTTCAGACGGTACTAAATCTTACGCTGACCACTCCTCATACAACCCGATGTTTGGAAAATTGTAGGAATACCTCAGTAGTGAAGACACATGAGGCCTTGACTCACCCCCTCAGTCTAGCGGACTAGCAATATTGCTTTGAAAAGTGAAAAGCACCACCACATCACTTAACGTTGCTAGCTATCTGGAAGTGACCTAAATAAAAAACTATCCTGTGATAACACGATCCTAGTAGCGTTTGATTTGGAAAAAGCTTTTTACACAGTCGATCACATACCACCGAACAATCTACGTGTGTTTGGCATTGCGTCATTAAAAGACTTACGCCTCAATAATGTTTACAAATCGGTCAACTTTAGTACGAGAATTCATGTTCTGTAAAGAATGACATTTCGCTCGACTAATAGTCAGAATAATCGGTCTACTGAGCGTACTACTCGCAACATCGTCATCCATTATCCGAACTAGCATTCATCATTGGATAATATTCGACCGAATAGACTAGTATGTCGAGCAAGCAGTAAAGAAAATATAACAGAAGTAGCTTAGAATCTACACGAAGACCATGGAGAGTCGATTCGGAGCTGTTCGCAGCAACTCGGACTAACATATGGAACGACTTGGCGCATTTTACGTCGATATCTTAAACGGAAAGCGTATCAAATACAACTTTTGTAACAACTGAAAACGCTCGACCTTTTCAAGCGGCATCGCTCGCAATATGGGCTCTTCAAAAGTTTC
>JAPZAG010000282.1:0-13202 GCA_027475135.1 Bactrocera correcta | reverse complement strand
CATAAACACAAATATGATGATAAATTGACTTTTCAGTCATTTAGGGTTTAGCACTAGACCACATCTTAAAACCAATAGTAATGTGTTTGATGAATATAGGGTTCTCAGCTACGTTATCAAATATCTCCTCTACTCGCCGTCGTTTTTTTTTTTAAGAATCAAGTCCTTTGGTACGAGTCTACCTAAAGCATTAAACAAAATGTGTTGGGTCGATCCATAACAGATCTGCTTTCTGTCTGATGCCAAAACGATGTTTTTCAATCACTGTTTCATTAACTTTTTCGATGTTATCGTCATTAATAGAAATGGATGAAGGACTCCGATGAGGCAAGTTTTTGATGACTTCACGACCTTCACTGAATGCTTTATGTCACTAAAATAACTGTCTTCGTGATGACGTATGGTAGACTTAACAAAAACATTATTTGAAAAACGACTCCGTCACTGTGATTTTGTTGGAAACACAAAATTTTAAGCAAATTCGCCTTTCAATTAGTTTTTGGATGGAGAAAGTTTCAAGTAGTTTAAGTGGGCCACTTTAAGAAAATATGATTAGATGGTATATATTTATAAAAATACAGATACCTTTTTATTTGTAAGTCGGTGACGAAGAACCGAGGCTATTAAGAACTTAAAGTGTCAGCCCTTCCAATAAAAATTATTGCAATAAAATTTTGTAATTCATGTTCAAACATTTCTATAGCAACTAAAACTTACTTCAGGTACGAGTACATCGAACAAAATTAATTGCTCTCAGGCTTTGAAAGCAATCGACTTACTGTCTTCTTTTCGTCTTAAACGACTTACCACACGTGATCTATAACTATTTTGCGGGCTGATAGCGTGTAAATAGTTGTTTGATTTTTCACTAAGATTTAATTGTACTTAACTTTAATACATCAACAATTATCGTGTTTGCCCTCATCTAAGAAAATACACCGGTGTACTTAGCTATCTATACATATCTACATACACATAGTGCGGTACTTGTATGTAAGTGAATTTGTGCATTGCTGGCATTTACTGCAATCAATTTCAATTCGTCTTAATTTAGATGGCTATAAAAATAAGTTTGAAGGTCTTTTTTATTATCTAAACAATGTCAAAGTAGAAAAGCCATTAAATAGATTCACTCGATGTTTTGACTTCGAAAAACTATGTTTGGGTATGTGGTATGGGTATAGGTAAATTATATATGTATGTACCAAAATCGCAAGTAAATAGACTAGAGTAAATAGACTTAACATTACTTCCTGCTTTGGCTTTTAAGTGAGTCTAATGAATTAGTTTTAATTTTTATTTACGTTTACTTAATTTAATTTAATTTAATTTACTTATTTGTTTTCATGATTTGTTTTGGTTTTTCTTTTGGCTCTTTACTTGACAGATTTTTGTCAACAAGTAAGTAGAGCTAAGTTCGGTTGCAGCCAAATATTTTCACTCTCCTGTAAGAATAATAAGCGTACAAATATTTAGATGTGAAAGACAAAATTTCTAATAAAATATATGATACAATTACAGGTACTTTTTTCAATAGCCTTTTATTGATAGATCACGCGTGAGGCGTGACAAAATGTCATGTTATTGTTGTTCAGTATTGTTTGACATTTCATCATGCCTTACGTGACTTACGTCTGAACAACGTTTACAGATCGTTCAACTTTATTACGAAAATTCATGTTCTGCAAAGACTGTTGAAAAAAAGTTGAACTTTTTCCTGTGGGAGTGTGTAAAGTCTAGTTTATGCTGACACACCCGCATTGATTCAGGGCTTGGAGCAAAACATTACGCATTTCATTCACCAGTTACCAGTCAAAATCCTCGAACGAGTCATCGAAAACCAGACTCAACGGCCAACATTTGAAAAAGATAATCTTCGAAAACTAAATGCCAAAGAGTGCTCCTTCGAATGATGGTAAACAATCCTCATGAAATTTAAAGTTTCTGTGTTTTTTCTTTAAACAGGTACGGAACTACGGAAACGAAAGGTCGAAAAATGTACATTGAAAACAGAAGATCAATGGCTAATATTTATATAAAATAGATAATCGAGTTGGAGGAAATGGCTTTTTGGCAAAATTAGATTAGATTAGATATCCAAATCGTCTTCTGTAGTGATACCACTGCAACGTCTTTCAAGCGGAGATAGCAGCAATTAAAGAAAATCTTCTTGTTCTGACACGGAACAAGGAATATATTGCTAAATACAGATATCCAAGCGGGTTTGAAATGACTTCAGTATGTTAGGGTTTCGTGAAGGAAGTGAAAGAATGCCTTGATCTTTAAGTTCTCTATTTCATGATAAACATGCAATGGGTTTCAGGACATAGATACAAGTACATTCCTGATGACTGTGAAGCAGAGGAACTAGCCAGACAATGTGTACGTTCTGATGATCTTCATCAACAGCACGGGTAAGTTCAGAGAGGAGACGATACAGTAAGAGAACTTTAATACTGGTGATTTCAAAATGGGCATCCTAAAGGTGTAGGTGCGTTGTCAGACGGCCACTCTGCCTACCTTTATTTATCTTTTGTAAAGGGAAATATTCTTATGTAGTTTAAAATGGGATAATTTTTGGCGTGATAGTGGCCCTATTTCGCCTATTTTGAAGCTGTACTATGAGGATGTCAAGACAATGATCTGTGTTTACTATATGTATGTACATACTGACGGACGAATTGGTAGAGAGTCCAACCGATCCCTTTGACATATATCTCGATGACTTTTAGACTATGCAAAGAACACTTAAACGAGCCAAACTATTTTACTTTGAGTAATATGTTGCAAGAGTATAAAAAAGGTAAATCTTTAGGCATAACTTCGCAAATGCACAAAAACACACAAAAAAAAAAGAATATACTCAGCAAAACGCTCTTTACTAACATCAATATGACAAATATTTTTTTGAAATTGTTGTTGTGCTCACCAGGTTTTCGCATGCATTTATGTCCATTAGCTTTAATGTCTACAAACATTTTGAGTTTATAGTTTATTTTTCTTAACACTTAATTTTCTGTTTATATTTTTGTTCCGCCAACCTGTGAATTGTGTTAATTGCTTGTTGCAATAAATAATGCGATCATGCGCTTTCGACGTAGTGCCCTCCTCATTTGCTGTGTCGTACATACATACATACATGCTATATATACGTGGATATGTATCACTATGCCGTAAGTAGACTAGAACTGCGAGAATTTCGTTCGTAAAATATTGTTGTATGACAGCAATCAATATTTATTCGAGGTTATGGCATTCGTCCATGTTATTGTATATGTTATGGAAATTTTCACACAAGTGAAATTAACACCCCTTAATTGACAGAGCCAATTATAACTTTATATATTAGCAAGTTTTATAAAAAAAATTCAACTTTCTTATTATACGAGTATATGAAGAAGTCGCAATAAAAGAAGACGAAAGTCAATTTTATAAGCAAATCAATAGTAATAAAGCGAGTTTTTTCTTTTTTGGGATATTTCGTTTCGAGAAGGGCTTGAATGATTTAGCTATAAAACGGTGAAAGCACAATGTAAAGCTTGTAGAAAACTTTCATTACTTGTAAGCGCCCGATAAATATATAATTAAATCACTTTTTAACGAAGAAAGTGGTTTTCACTCTCAATGAAGACTCTTCTAAGCAATCTCAGTTCATTAGCAATATCACTTAGTGTTTGAAATTTTATTATATACCAAATTTGACCCGGACTGACAAGAAACTCAGTTTTCACGCATTTAATCCAAATCTTTATTAGCGCCTTTTCAACAGGCTCCAGAACCCTTTCAAGCAAGACAAAGCTCAATCCAGTTTCCATACAATTGTTATAAGCTTCGACAAGAATAACCTTCATTGGCTCAGCAAATTTTGATTTTTTCGGTTTCGACACATTTTTGGAGCGCCATTCGTTGGATTGTTGAACAGTTTCGACGTTTTGTTCATAAAATCACGCCTTCGTACGAGTAATGATGCGTTTGGTGAATGTAGGATCTTAATCAACTCTTTAACGACCTCTACTTGACGGCGTTTTCGGAAAAGATTCAGGTCTTTTTGGAACGATTTTAGGTCTTCTTGGAACGATTTTAGGTTTGACACGCTTTATACCTAAATCATTTACCAATATTTATTGAGTCGATCCATAAATGATGTTGAGATCCCCTCTGATGTTAATACGAAGATTTTCAAGCACTGTTTCGTGAATTATTTTAACTTTTTCGATGTTAACGTTATTTAGAGAGATGGATGGACGACTCGCATGAGTTACGAATTCCATGACTTCAACCTTCTTTGAATGCTTTCTGGCATTCAAATACTTGTGGTCGTGATAAAGCAATATTTTCAAGGATTTGGTAACCGGATGAAGTTGAATTGAGTTGAGATGAGTTGGGAAATACCTGTTTGCAAGTTTGAGCAGCAGAAAAACACAGAAACTTCAAATTTAATGGGGGAATGGTTACTACCATTCGGAAGAACATTCTTTTACATTGATTATTTGAAGATTATTTCTTTCATATGTTGGCCGCAGCTACATCTCCGATGGGCCATCCGTTGATTCGAATTTTCGATGACTCTCTCGAGCATTTCGACTGGTAACTGACGAATGACACTCGTGATGGTTTGCTACAAGGCCTGAATCGAAGCGTGATTGTCTGCATAGGCTTTAGACTTTACATATACCCACAGGAACGATGTGATATCATACGATCTTGGTGGCCAATCGACCTGACCAAAACGTAAAATCATCTGCCCAACGAAGTGTTCTATCAATAAATCCATTGACTGACGTGATGTGTGGGAAGTGGCGCAGTCTTGTTGAAACCAAATACCGCCGAGATCACGAGCTTCAATTTCAAGCATCAAATAGTCGTTTATCAAGTCGCCGTTGACGATGCCCTTGGTGGCATCATTTTCGAAGAAATGTGGACCGATGATTCCACCAGCCAAGAAACCACACCAAAGCGCTTTTATTTTTCTGAGTGAAATGGCATGGTCTTGACTCTCTTCAGGTTACTTTTCGTCCCATACGCGGCAATTTTGCTTTTTTTTCCATACCCATTGACCCAGAAATGGGTCTCATCGCTGAACAAAATTTGACTCGAAATCGTCGGATCTTCTTGGAACTTTTCTAGAGTCCAAAGAGTAAAGTGATGTCGCCAAACAATACTGAACAAAAATAACAGCTTAAAACAACGCAGACGGGAACTGTCAAAAGAGGCTATTGAAAAAAGTACCTTTAGTTGGATCACCCGTTATAATCAAGCCTCTTTTGGGATTGAAACTGGTCGAAATTGATTTTTCTATCACTCCCTTTTGAAGTTCTTGATACTTACCCATTCTGATAACGGTTCATTTTCGTAGTTTGGTCTCCAGTGTGACCACTACCCCCTCCCACCACCACGCATACCACTGCATCTGTATGCACGTGGTATGTGAAAATGAAAAGATAGGTTTGTTTTTGTTTCAAATGATCGTAAAAAATAAATCGAGCTTTATTTTTTAGCAGCCATAAAACATCTCAACAAAAGTGTTGAAGGACTTTTTATGTTCGTTAGGTTTAAGTTTTTTTTTTTTTTTGAATTTTTGTTTTTGCATTTGTTACCATTTTGCTTTTCAAGGCTTAAGTTTTGCTGATAATTGATTTGTTGTCCATTTTGTATATTTTTTTTTTGTTTTTGCATCTTGCTGTTGTTGTTGTTTACGTTTTCTTAATAGAAAAGTAGACACTTTGAAAATGTGCGCCATACAAAAAGGTGTGAAAAATTTGTTTGCTAATCATAATAGTAGAGTAAAAAATACAGAAAAACTTACATAAAAGCAACAATAACAACATTGCTTTGCTTAGCTTTTCATATACGTTTGTTAAAGTAAGATTTGCTTGGGCTTGCTTCTGTGTTTTTCTCGCTTTGTAAGAAAAATTAACAACCTTTTATGCTCAGCTTGTGCTACATATGTATGTGTGTTCATGTATGTATGTAGGTATATGTACATGTAGTATAATTTTTTAAAAACTAGGAACATCTTTTTACAAAGCGGGTTTTGATTTTTATCCCGCATATACATATATATTTTTGTTTTTTTACTTTGATTTTTCTTACTTCAATTTTCTTTTTTCATTCTTCTTACATATGTATGTTTGTGTAAATATAATAAACAGCGCAACATTTTTGTACAAAATATTGTTTTTTTTTCTTCATTGCTTTTTTTGCCAACCGTGTTTGGCTTCCTGTGTTGCCTTTGAATGCAAAATTTAAATATAAAAAAAAAATTTTTCGCAATATTGCTACAAAAAAATTACAGCTTATATTTCTTGCTTTTCCTTTAACAAAATGATATATTTTTATATATTCTCGCTATCGTAGTAAACTTACAATTACAATTAAAAAAAATCACTTAACTAAACTTGCATGAAATGGTGGGAGGTCAACAAATGTGTTACCACCTTACAAACGATTAAAAAAAAAAATTTTTTTTTGTGCTTTTAGGTATGTTTTTGTTTTTTGGACATTTTTGTGTTCTAATTTAATTTTTTTCTTAATTAAATTAATTTTTTTTAATTAAAATAATTTTTTTGAATTAATTATTTTAATTAAATTTTTTTAATTATTATTTTTTAATTAAAATGAATTTATTTTCAAATTTAATTTTTGTTTTAAAATTAATTTTTATTTTTCATAACTTTTTTGTCTAATCGTAAATGAATGATGTAATCGTCAATAAATAAAAAATAACATGTTATTATGGAAAATTAATTGTAAATTAATGAACTAAAAAGTCAAATGTTAAATCGTATGTATTTTAACAATGTTAAAAATGTATAATAACAATGTAAAATTTTAACTACATTCTTTTTGCGTAGCTTTTACATGTGTTTATGTATGTGTTTGTATGTACGTTTTGTAAAAAAAAAATTGTATGAAATGCAAATACATAAAATAATATTCGTATGTTTCCTTATGAATGTTGTTGCAAATCGATATATTTTTGTTTGTTGTACATTTGTATTGACAATAATGGTATTTTGGCAAAATTGGAGTGAAATTTTACAAAAAATCTTACACAATTTTTATTGAAAAAAAAATTTTTTTTCAAAAAATACGAAAAAAATTATGAAGAAATAATTGAAAAAATAATAAAAAAAATTAAAAAAAAAAAAAATAAAAAAAAAAAAAAAAAAAATTAATATTTAAAAAATTAAAATAATAATTAAAAAATCGTTAATTTAAAAAATTATAATAATTAAAATAAATACTACAAAAAAAAACTACAACAAAAAAGTAAGAAAATATATAAAAAAATTTTAAATTTTGAAAAAATATAGCATTATTTTCCTAATTTTGGAAAAATTAAGCGACTTTTAAAATTTTTATAAATTTTTTATAATTTTTAAAAAATTTTGAAAAAAATTTTTTTGAATTTATTTAAAATTTTTTTTGCAAAAAAATCAATTTCCAAAATTGTTTGAGTTTTGTATGAAAAAATTTGGAAACTGGATTTTTTTTTAATATTTGAAAAAGTGTAATTTGAAAATTAAAAAAAATAGTTTTTGAAAAAGAAATATTTTGAAAAATTTTTCAAAATAAATAATTTTATTTAATTTATTTTTATTGTTTTTTTAATTTTGAACAAGTATAATATTAATTACATTTTTTTTCGAATACAAACATAAAATAAAGAAATATTTCAAAATATTTTGGAAATTGAATTTTTTGTAAAAAAAATATTTTTAGAAATTAAAAAATAAAAAATTATAATTTTTTGAAAAAAGTATTGAAATTTTTTGAAATAAAATCATTTTACGAAATTTTAAGTTTTGTTTAAAAAAATTAGTATATTTCACTTTTGTCTATATTTCGTGCATTTAACATAATTTTTGTTTCGATTTCACTCATCATGATTCATTTGAATTTACGAAGGTGGTGAACTGAAAGATATAAATGAGAACAGCGCGCGCTAGTGCAAAAAATCACAGCAATAAATCAGTACATTTTTTTAAAAAATTCCGCTCCATTTTTGTTATGTGAACATCAGCAGCTTTTGAATAATAAAGAGATTTTCCACTTTCTTCTGGTACGGTTTTGAATTAATTGACGCGGGCGTAACGGCATTTCGACCCGCAAGCAAGTTTTAAACTTGACAGCATATACTATAACATTTGTATAATTGCATGTATGTATGTATGTAAGTGTATTTGTATGCCTGATTAATTAGTAAGAAATGAAACGAGAGCTTGTAAATAAAAAAAATAAAACAACAACATTTTCATTTACAAGTTTAACCAGCAAAAGTTACAATATACGCACACGAACACAATATACAATATGTATATGCATGTATAAAAAATCGCAGACACACACTCACTCACACTCCAACACAACCACACATTGCGAAACAGCCCACTGTTTCACATTTACCCCCACACACACACACACAGTTATATTCAACATTGCCGCTCAATACGCCGTCGGTCGCATTTCCTTGCGCACTTTCCACAGCATCAACTCTAGGCAGGCGCGCGAATCCTCAAAACTGCTGTGGCCCGCATCGCTGCACTGTATGTCACGATTGAGACACGCCTTCGTCAGGTTCTTGAGCGCGCGCCGATAGGGGAAACCACTTGAATGCGGGAATGCGATCGATGTGTCGATGATCGTTTTATGCACTATTCGCAGCACACGCAAATCATTGTCCAAACCATGACCGATCAATATGGTCTCGGCATCGATCAGCTGCAGCAGATCGCGCTGTACTTCGGCTAACGTTTTGACATTCTTATTCGAGTGTGCACAGAGATCTTTCTCGGTGATGCCCGAGAAACGTGTATTATAGTCGACAATTTCGACTTCGGGTCGCACGAAATGCTCATAGACCAGCTGACCATCGTGACCGACCAACGTCACCTTGGTGACTTCAAGCCCACGCCCGGTGAAGGACATTTCACAGTCGAGCGCATACACTTTGGTCGGCTTGTCATCGCAACGTGCACGTGTATGCACGAAATCGGTGTAGGGGCCGTTAATGCCGACCACAGCGCCGGTCCACACATGCAAGGGATTGCGTGAGCAACCCTCTGTATCCTTAGTGCCGGCACAGCAGGTATATTGTGTCGTGTAACCCTTGCTGCCGGTATACAGATTATACAGTTTACCCCAGTGGAAAGTACAACTCTCGTAACTGAGGTACTCACCGGTCTCGGTGACGTGGAAGGTGCGCATACAACGTACACACTGCTTCTCCAACGATTGATCGTACTGTGAGAATATCTGATAGCTGCCATCGGGTGTGAAGCAGGCAGTGGTAGTAGCCGGTTCATCTTCACCGGCCTCGCTCGAGTCCGAGTCCATTGAAGGCGGACTGGAATCGCCCGAACCCTGACCCGAATCGTTGGAATTGTCACCGCCGAGTGTCCATTGCGCCTTAAAACCTGTGGTGGTTGTCGTGCTGCTGCTGCTGGTCGAGGTATAGTGCACTTGCAAGCCGTCGACTGTATTGACGACATCCGTTTTGTTTGTCGAATGATGTGTATGTACGCCGGAGGGGCGTGGCAGACACTTGTAGATCTCGATGCAGCCCTCATGTATGGCGCTCTCGACCGGATAGCCGTAGACGCGCAACAAATTCGGATCGATGATGTAACGGCGCAACTGTTGCACCAACTCGTGTTCGGACATATTCAGTTTGGTGTGCTGGCGCAGTGGTGGTGCGAGTGCGCGTGCAATTTTGCGGAAATTCTCTGCATTACGCTTGCTGGCGGTGGGCGAGGCAGTGGGTGAGCAATTCGCCGAATTGGTGGGTGAGCTAGCGGCCGACGAAGTGCTCGAGGCCGAGGATGAGAGCGAATATGTGGACGATGCCGAGGAGAGCGCGCTGCATACCGATGAATTCGATGCTGAATTAGCGAGCGCGTGTGCGCCACTATTCGATTTTGCGTTATTGCTGTTGCTGTTGTTGCCGCTGTTGTGCTTATTGACCGCTTTCAAAGCGGCTGCCTTTGTGCATTGCTTACGCAAGTTAACGCTGGTTGCCTTTGCTGTTTGTTGTTGCTGCTGCTGTTGTTGTTGTTGCTGATGTGCGTCCTGCTGTTGTGCGGGACGTCGATTCTCTTTGCTGTCCTCGTCGACATCCATGGGAATGGCTTGAAGTTGGTCGGCGCTCTGCTCGTCGAGACGCTTGCGGCGGCGCTGTTGCCGATTTCTGCGTGCCTTGTTGCCAGTTTTCTTGTCTGGTTGCGACATCACCGCATAGACGGCGCTCAAATCTTCATTGCTGGAGCTGGAGTTGAGGTCGTCGCTGGCTGCCGCGTCGCTCGAGGTGCTGTTACGATGCGCTGGATTGTGGCGCGCGGCCAACAAATTGTCTGCAAGAGCAAAAGAACGGAAGGGTGGCTTAATTAGTGGAAGATCATGTGAAGCGCTAAGCTGTATAATAATATATGTTATATTGGAAATCAATAATTAAGATGCATAACTTGTTGGCGTGCGTGCGCGTCCTTGAGCATAGGCGCGTGAAGTTGTTAGCAAACTCATCACGCGCTTAACACTTCTGGTTTTACAAGCCTTATCGCGTTGGCTAACAAAACGCCGACACGACAAAGCTCCCGTTCACACGTGTGTGCACATTGTTGGCATGAATTATGAGACGCTCAAGTCAAAGTATTCGAAAAATCTGAATTTCTATTCAACTTAATCCCTCTGTGTGAGACATAAATAAAAATTTGTCTTTCGCCGCGCAAATTATGACAGTGTCAGCTGTTGTTGTCACTTCGCTGCGTTCGAACGAAAAGTAAATATTAATTTTGTTGTTGTTTCATTGTGTTTGCTGTACCTTTAAGTAAATAGCAGGCAATCAGCCAATTTGGCTGGGCACATGTTTATTTGTACAAATTAGCTTTGCAAATAGTTTATTTCATTGTAATTTCATTATTGGCAGTGCTACGCTCAATATAGTTTTTCTACAATTTTTGCGGGCTTTTGTTTGCTTCTCAATTTGTATTTTTGGCGCTAGTTAGCGTCTCTGCATAATTTTGTTTCTATGTTACTGATTTTGGCACAGATAATTCTATAATAAATTAGATATTTTGATCGCATTTCAGATAGCATTTGGCTTATAGAAATAATTTTGAGTCTTATGACCAAAGAGGAGTTTATTTGGTTATTATTGAAAGTATAAATTATAATGAAATATAATAATAATAATAAAAAATATATGAATAAAATAAAAGTAATAATGATATAAAAATAATTTCCACATTATGTTTGCTAAATATTTCGTATATTTAAAGAAAAAATATATTTAAAAATTATTTTAACTCCATAAATGTTTGAGTTTAACTACCCAAAAAATAACAACAAATTATATCCGAAACGTAACTTTCATTGACTAGTTGGTATAATGGTTGCCAGACACTAAATTTGCACACAGTTTATTAAATATTTCATTAATAAATTTCATTTTTAATTTTAGGGTTGCCAGGCAGTTTTATGATTGCATAAAATAAGAATTTCTAAAAAAAAAAAAATTAAAAATTTTTCAGGGTTGCCAGACTGTTCTTTCATTGCATAAAATATGAATATTATGATTGCATAAAATGTGAATTTTTATAAAAAAAGTGGCCTAAGGTTTCCACAAACATTATGAAAGAATCAGTAAAATATTTTTATACCCTTATTAGGGTTGCCAGACTGTTCTTTCATTGCATAAAATATGAATTTTTATTATATGAATTTTTATAAAAAAATCGCTAGGATTCCCGCAAATATTATGAATAAATCAGTTAAGTATGTTTATAATATTTTTGGGTGTTGCCAGACTGTTTTTTGATTGCATAAAATGTGAATTTTTATTAAAAAGTGCCCTAAGGCATTTTGAGTAAAATATTTGCATACAATTTTTTAGAGTTGCCAGACTGTTTTTTGATTGCATACAAAAGTTTCCTACGATTTTCAAAATATTTTGAGTAAAATATTTCTTTACAAAAATTTTATAGTGGCATTTAATGCAGAAAAAAAGTATTTTAAGGTTGCCAAATTGTTAAATTTAGTTTTTAAATGTATTTTTGCTTGTGAAAAAATAAAACAATATAAAAAATAAAAAAATAAGTCTTATATCAGATGCTAATATAGCAAAACTTCTGTATAGTTATATATGCACGTATGTTATATATGTATGTATGTATGTATGTATTATATTATATAAGTATTAAATGTGTACATATATAACAACAACCTTGTATAATATTTTACCAAACATTTTACTCCCGAAAATTACTCCGTTTTTGCTTACTTCGTTTTCTTATGCAAACTCGTTGTTACTCTCTTATTATTAAATTTTTCTTGCTACCTCATTCGTCCACATTCCGCCCACATAATCACAACAAATTCACAAGCAAGTGAAAAAAAATTTACTTCCTCATTTACATGCGCTTACGGGATATTTGCAAGTGATTTGAATACCCGAATGCTGGCGCGACACCGACCGGGCGTATACGTAACCTCAGACGGGGTTGCTTACACATTTTACATAAGTAAGTAAGTATATGGAAATGCATGCCTATGCAAATACTTACATACACGTGTGCCTACTAAGCGTCTTAACTATGTAAATGGGAAATGCAACTCGCTCAAGCGTGCCTTACTGCGCTCATGCATGTGCGTTTCTACATACAGAAGTGTGTTTGTATGTGTGTGCGTATATGCGCATGTCATAAATAATTTATTGCATGCGGAACAGCGCTGATATCGCGGCAATTTAAAGGAAGTAAAATGTATTTTAATTTCATTTATTTTTATTTACTTAGGCCTTTGTGACAAAGCAGTGTAATGCGTAGCCAAGTAATGAGTAATATGTGTATACATATGTATGTACGTCTATATACAGTTGTATGTGCGTTTGTTTTTGTATGAAATCAGGTGTGTGTGCAAATGCAGGCGGAAGACAATGCGTGCGTCTGCTTTGATTTATTTAAATTACTTGCTGTATATATTTCTTTGTTATTGTTGTATGAATTTTTTTTTGTAGTTTTGGCCACGTGCTTTTACAGGCATATAAGGAAGCGGTTTAAAAAGGCTGAGGGGATTTGGCGGTTATGTGTGGCACGCCTTACATAAGCAAATAATTTTTTGGAAAATAAAAATGGATATGATTTTTTTTTATAAAAAAATAAAATTAAAAGCAAAAATAATTAAAAAAAAAAATTATAAAAAAACAT
>JAPZAG010002765.1:0-14402 GCA_027475135.1 Bactrocera correcta | reverse complement strand
TTGGGGGAAAGGGTTCCAGATGTTTTGTCCGTAGGCCACCTAACAGCGAATACAAGCCACAATTCACATCAAAAACTATCAAACATGGAGGTCATAGTATTATGGTATGGGGTTGCTTCTCATATCAAGGTGTGGGTCCTATATATTGGATCAAAACCGTTATGGATTCATCGGTTTATGTAAAAATTCTTGATGAAATTATGCTGCCGTATGCTTCCTACGAAATGCCGCTGGTGTGGGTCTTCCAGCAAGACAATGACCCCAAACACACCAGCAAAATGGCAAAAAAATGGTTCAACGATAACTCCATCAATGTAATGGAGTGGCCTGCACAGTCCCCGGATTTGAACCCTATCGAAAATCTGTGGACCGACATAAAGAAGGGTGTATCTTCTATAAAACCAACAACTGTTGAAGGGCTCTGGCAGGCTGTGCAGAAAATTTGGAGCTCCATAAAAGTTGAAAGATGCCAGCATTTAGTGGATTCCATGGGAAGGCGTTGTTCCGCTGTAATAGCAAACAAAGGGCACGCGACAAAGTACTGAAAATATGTAATAAATTTATCTATTAATTTATCTAAAAGATATCTTACTAAAATTTTTGATTTATTTTAAGAAAGACCATTATTTTTGTTAAAAATGAATTGGAGTGCTATTATTTTGACTGTGTAGTTTTTAAGATGTTTGTTTAAATTCATTAACATATTATAAACTGTTAAAAAAAACCAAATAATTTTTTTATGATAATGAAATATTAGCATCAAAGCATTTATTATTTTGTTATGAGTTGAATTGGTCCAAGAGTTAAAGAGATATGAACGAAGTCAGTATAAATTTATGCGTGGTGCTATTATATTGACCGCAGCTGTATATGTAGTATCAAATTTTCAGCCGATTGAAAACACTCAATTTTAGTTTTGCTTATAAAATGGTTATATATTGGTTATATCGCTATCAGATGTAACCAATATATTGGTTATGCCGCTGTCAGATGTAACCAATATACTGGTTATACCGCCGTCACATGTAACCAATATATTGGTTATGCCGCTGTCAGATGTAACCAGTATATTGGTTATACCGCTGTCAGATGTAACCAATATATTGGTTATACCGCTTTCAGATGTAACCAGTATATTCGTTTCACCGCCGTTAGATGTAACCAATAAATAGGTTATACCATCGTCAGATGTGACCAATATATTGGTTATACCACTTTTTATATTGGTTATACCACTGTCAGATGTAACCAATATATTAGTTATACCGCCGTCATATGTAACCAATATATTGGTTATACCGCCGTCAGATGTAACCAATATATTGGTTATGCCGCCGTCAGATGTAACCAATATATTGGTTATGCCGCTATCAGATGTAACTAATATATTGGTTATATCGCCATCAGATGTAACCAATATATTGGTTATACCGCCGTCAGATGTGACCAATATATTAGTTATATCGCCGTCAGATGTCCCCAATATATATATATATATATATATATATATAACCATTTTATAACTAAAACTCAAATTTTGTTTCAATATGATTGGTTTCTATTATACCGTTTTCCTTCGCTGTCAACTCATCAACTCATGCAAAGTGATGTTACGTAATTTTGCATTTTAGGTGACGATATATACCAATTATTTCTTTATATTAGACTACATACAAAGAACTATTCGCGGCTTCTAAATACATCTTGTCACATTTAAATAAAGTCATTATAACACTCCCTCTCATCCTCAAACTCACATTTACACGCCGAAAACATATATATTCATATTTTACTTCTATAGCAATATGCAAAAGCAGCTTACGTGGACCTAAATTAATGAGGACAAATTGAGACATGCCAGTAAATTTTTTCAAGACTCGTTGTTGTATTAACTCCTAAACAAACCTGAGGCATCTGTGCATGACGGTGAGGGACCCGTATTGCTTAATAGCACCTCCAGCGCCACATTCGCGAGCTTGCACCCAGTTCCTACGGAATCTTCCTTATCCAGCACACCGATGATAATGTGGTTCCGGGCAACATCGTCTTTTTAGCAGGTGGATAGCACGATCCTAAAAATAGGCCAAAGAATGGCAGATGCACTACTGAGAACTCCAATTTTGCTTTTCTTTGTAGCCATATTTTCGCTGTGGGGTTCGGTTTCGGCTGCCGCTGGTGTTGTTGCCTTCCTGGTCTTAGGCTTAGCTTCAACTTCTACTTAGCTCCTGCTTTTTGTTGGTTCATTTCCAACACTGCTCTCTTTTGGGGAAAAACTAGTTTTCCCTTTGGGGTTTTCCCGCAGATCCGAACTTCTTCAATTATTTATTTCTTGTATTGCATATTAGGACCCACGAGTGTAGGGGAAGTACACCGCTTGCGCATAGTCTCCGCATGGCAAGTTAGGCTATCACATTACGAAAGGCCCCCGGTATCCGTAAGCTCCGTTCAAGACTGGACTATTTGAATTCCTCCACCTAGGGTTCCAACCATAGTAAGTCTTATTTTAATATCTTATTGAGGCGCAACGAGCTTCTTTTTCTTTATTGGCGAAGACACCGCTTATAGCCGAGTTTCCAACAGTGCGCTAGTCGTTCTTCCCTTTCGCTGTTTGGCGCCAATTGGAGATTCCAAGTGTAGTCAGGTCCTTCTCTACCTGGTCTTTCTAATGAAGGAATGTCTCCTTCTTCCTCTGCTTCCTCCGATGGATTCTGTGTCGAATACTATCAGAGCTGGAGTGTTTTCATTCGGCCGACATGACCTAGCCAAAGTAGCCGCTGTCTTTTAATTCGCTGAACTATGTTAATGTCGTCGTATACCTCGTACAGCTCATCGTTCCATCGACTGCGGTGGGGCGCAGTGAACACCCAACTTAAAAATCAGATCTCAGCTAGATTCCTCCAACTGCAAAAGAGGCGATATGTTAATATTCCGGCCCTGCAATCGTCTTGGCACTGTGTTACCTATTACCAGTGGGGGAGGGTTCAGCAGAGAAGTTTTGAAAATTCAACAAAAATTTTTTAATTATGCAGACGTACCACGACTGTTAAGGCGACTTCGCTCTGCAAAAAAACTTATAAACATCTTATAAAAAATACAACTCCCCAATAGCTTAACCTTTAAACCTCATGCTATTTCTCCTGCCCAAACATATACATTATATATATACACAAACATACATTTACCCACACATCCACACACAAAATGCCACCCGCTTTAATCATTTTCCATTAGCAAACGCGTTTCATCAAAATGTGCCTTTTCAGTTATTGTTGTTGTTATCAGCAGTTGAAAAATAAGCATTGCATTAAATCACAAAATCCAACAGGAATAAAAAAAATAAACCCAAAGAACTAAAAATACATACATACATATGTACATACAAAAACACTTGGTGCATACACATGTGTATGTGTGTATATAAAGTAGAACAATACAATGGCAAACTATGAAAAAGCAAAAATTGAATTGATTAGCCTACGAGAAATGCACTTGCGCGCATGCTTAAATAATATAATTAAATATTTATACATATGTACAAAAATATGTACATACATATGTAGCGAATGTACATACATAGACGAAGTTAGCATGGCAAATGGCACGCAGATAGCAAAAAGCTAAGCAAAATCCAATAAATGCATTGAAAAATAAAAATAAATAGAATAAATAAATAGAATAACAATAATGAAAGAAATACGTAAAGAAGGAAAAGAAAAGAATAAAATGAAAATTTTCCCGTTATAATAATATTTTTCCCATTAGTCTTGCTGTCGCTAAACCTTCATGTTCGGAATTCCATCGAAGTATTCCAGTATCAGCATCAGCTGAACCTGGTAAATACACCGAAAGTAAACGCGAAGGCGACGAATGCAGAGTTCGTGAGTTCAAGCGGTAGGACCGCAAGCAGTGAAGTATACAGAATTGGTTTAAACTTTTACATACATATTCAAACTAAATTCAGTAACCCCAACGAATGTCAAGTATAAAATGTGTCCGCAACAGAAAAATGACGCAGAAACTATCTGCGTAAGTTCTTTCAACCCAATCGATAAACAATATTTTTTCCTCTCTCTGGGGCAACACTGACAAAATTGAATAAAGTTTCTTGAGATTACTGTTAGATGACTTCGATGAGAAATATCGATGGTTGTGTTCCAGCAATTGAAATATTTATAAAAAAAATTAGTACTTTTTACAAGCCATGTCTTTAGAAGAATATATGGGGTATTCCATACCAAATCGACCACTTTTGAACCCCACCCCTTTAGATTTTGCTGAAACTTATCCATCCTTTTCTACTCTTTGGGAAAAAATTTTTGAGAATTTTTTAAAAAAATTTTTTTCCAACTTCAAAAAAGTTATGAATTAAAAAAAAAAAAGGTCTTTTTTATTTTCAAAAAGCCATAACTTTTGTAGAAATCGACTTTTGGGGACCATTTTTTTTTTTAAATTTTTTGGGTTTTTAATGAACTTTTCGAAAAAATACACAAAAAAAAATTTAACACGATCAATTATATAAAATAATCGGTTTTTTCGTCATTATTTGGTTGAATACTCCACGACAATCAAAATACGTATTTCTGAAGATTTATTTATTCCCAAGATTTTTGAAATATTCTTCGGATTCTCCCAAGCAGTATTCATTAAAATTACTCCTTAATCCCCCTTAGTAATGCCAAATGGAGTTGAAGAATTTGTCAAACAAAACGTCAACGTTTTTTGCGAACTTTAGGAGCGACTTCATGTCTACGTTTCGTACTTCGTTCAGTTCCTCGAACGCCGAAGCTCCTAGATACTTGATTCGAGTTCTAGATAGTGTTAAACAAAGACATAGGAGATGTTCCAGCGTCTGCCTCATGTCAACTTCTCTGCACTTTCTGCATGTAACGTTTTCACTTACAGTTTGTCAAGTAAGAGCCTGGTCGGGATAATTATAAAAAAAAAAAATATTTTATGAAACTTTCATATTTATATCTACATACATCGTACACATTACAAACAATGATGCAATTTGATCAATGATGTGTCCAGTCACCACCCGCGTCGATAATTGCCTGTCATCTCCGATGCATGCTTTCTACTAATTTGATGACGTATTCTAGTAGCAAGGATCTCCAGATCTGATGAATTTCTTAAGACAACTGCTTCAAAGTGTATGTGCGTCTTCCACGAAGCTTTTGTTTAATATAAACCCACATATGTTCAATAGGGTTTGCAAAGGGGCGCCTGCGACGGTCAATCCAATGTAACGACTGAGTACAGAGCTTGCTGCGGTTTTTAGGATTGTTGTCTTCCTGCAGAATCCAATCTTCATTTTTTCTGATGAACCTTTGTTTGGAAAATAGCAGTAAAGCCTTTTTTGTAGATTTTTATCATTTTCTCGGCATTTAGGTTGTCAGTAAAGAGGTACAAAGAATCCCTGCTTTGAGAAGCAGCCCCAAGGATGCGCCTTCATTCCATGTTTTACGGTCTGCAGAACAAGCCTATTGGTGGAAGTTGAACCGGCTCGCGTGAGGACAGAACGTGCCCATATAGAACATTCATCAGTAAAAATGACATTTTCAAAATCTCTATCAATATTCTCATGCGCCCAAGCGAGTCGCTTTGTCACAAGTTTTTCAGTCAACAGAGGCTTCTTCATTGTGTTGCGCCATTTTAGATCATGAGTATGAAGAAGGATTCGGATAGTTTCGTAGGATATATCTAAACCTTTTGTCATTAATTTTGCTTCACCTTGTCGCAGTGTTAGAGCAGAATTCCGCGAAAACAGATTCACCATTATTTTTTCATCTTTTTTGTTCACTTTTCCTATCGAACAGCGTTCTGGCAAATCATCGACATTTTTAGCCACTTCATATCGCTGTTTCTACTTCTATACAAATGCCTTCGACTTTCTCATATGCAAAGGAACACAGCCTCGCAGCGCGACGCGTACTTAGCACTCATGGGTTTAACGTGATTCTCTTTCAAAAGATCAACGACAACTGAACCTTAGTTGACAATGCATCAAGGACAAAATTTCCCCTCTATCGGCTCGCGAAGGAATTACAGCGAAATCTTTCATTAACTGTCGGTAAAGTCGACCACGCTCTTACTTGACGGACTGTATGTCGGCTCGCATGTGATGCCAGTAGGTTGTGACCGGTCAACAAATATCTGACAGTGCTTTCGAGACCGCGTGAGTAAGAAGCAAGCGAGTTTTTCCCAAAGGTCTGTTGCACATGATCTTGGGGATCCTGCATGTATTTAAGGCTTTCCATTTGGTCGGATAGTATGCAGTGGTTTTTTGAACATGAGGATTTAGCTATGGTGAATAATGTTATTCCTTATACAATAGCATTTATCAGTCAATAATATTGTTCACTAGAATATTTCGAACCCAGATATCTACATATATCCCTGTTACCCACCTCAGTAAGCTAAAAGCACAAAATACTTTATAAAACTCAATTACGGATTGCTACTTTTTCCGACAAATATTTAGTATCTAAAGAGAATTATCATGGCTTTTTTTAACTTAAAACAACCCATCTCCCGTCATTCGTCAAACTACAACTAGGAGCCCCCACAAATTGTCACTTTTCAATAAAGCAGTTTAATTAGACTTTGAGTTAAGAACTATTTACTAAATTTGTTTTTGAAAAATAATTAATATAATTAAGGAAATCTGCACGCTGACTGCAATGAAATCAGCTAAGGAATAACTAAAAAATTTTAAAAACACAAACTAAACATTTGTTAAAACTATTTTTAAGCAAATAGAAGACGGTAAAATTTTACGATGCTTATGAAAACTTGAAAACTAAAATTAAATAAATTTTTAAAAACATAATAAAAATTTATACACAATAAGAAACTAGAAAGAAAAATTGAATAAAAATACAATAATGTACCGTTAAATTTTGTTAGTACACCTGAATTTAAAATATATACACATTAAAAAAGAAAAATTGAAATAAAAACGCAACTATTCAATCGAAAGCAAAAGGGTAAATATTTATATAAAATAAAAATACAAAAAAAAAATACAAAAAAAAAATTTGAAAAAAAAATTTAAAAGATTATAAACACATTCGAAATGCGATCTTATTGTACTATCATAGAAAAAAAAAAACAAAAACAAAAACAGAGAAACAAAAATTTGATTAAGCGCTAGAGCATTACGAATGGAGTACAGTGGTACGTTTCACCCTTAAACAAAACATAATAAACTAAAAAACAAAACACAAATGAATTAATTAAAACACATAAAATGTAACTGTTCAATCGATATACTAAAGAGAAAAAATATATACGCGTAAAAATGGAAAACTCTCAAATCTCTTTATTTAAAAAAGTTTCTGATTTCGAGGTTATCTAACATTTTCGAAATAAGTGTACGTCGTAGATAGTTGGTTAGATATAATAATTCACCTACCAATAGTCCATCCCAGACTATAACGGCATGGCTCTTGATGTCTCCTATCAAGCATCTACGAGGTGTGTTAAAAAAGTATCGCGTGTTTTTTCAAAAATTATTTATTTATTCATGAATATCTATTTTGTCCCCTTCAAGGTAATCCCCATGAGGTATTATACACTTGTGCCAACGGTTTTTCCAATCTTCGAACCATTTAAAAAAATTAATTTTTTTTTATCTTCTTCAGCTCCTCTTTCGATGCCGTCTTTATCTCGTCAAAAAAGCGTAACGTCGTCCTTTCATGGGCCTCTTCAGTTTAGGGAACAAGAAAAAATCACGGGGGGCCAGATCTGGGGAATATGGTGGCTGCGGCATCATTAGTGTGTTATTTTTGGCCAAAAAGTCGCGCACAAGCAACGATGTGTAAGAACAGGGGCGTTATCGTGGTGAAAAATCCAATTTTTGTTCTTCCACAAATCCGGGCTTTTCTGGCGGATTGCTTCGGGCACATTGCGCATAACTTGCAGGTAATATACCTTATTGACCGTTTTTCCCCTGTGGCAAGAACTCATGATGCACCATGCCCCTGCCATCGAAGAAAACTGTCAGTAACGATTCGCGATACTTTTTGAACACACCTCGTACACAGTGAGGCCTGTATGCTCCCAGTTAAGTAGAGTACTGAATTCCTCTCCAAGCAGTTTCTGACGAGGTGTACTAATAGTCACCTGCTTGAAGCGGAACCGTCTCCTAGGAGCATCAAAAAATAATTCCTCAACTACATCGACGACGAAAGACAATACACTGACCAGATTATGGACGCAACTAACTTCAAATATTCATTGACCGCCATTCACAGTGGGGCCATAAACACCTTCACCGACTTTCTCTCAGAAATGGCGTACTTGGAGCCGAACCATCACCCACTGCAGACGACGAACTCGAGTTGCTGCGAGATTCGTACTGGATAGTGTAAAAGGTTAAAAACCTACTAATCCAGAATCAACCCCGTCATTCCAAATATACACACATATATATGTCCCGGCACCACCTCTTTGCAACATACAGATCTGACACCCCCCAAGCAATGGTCCCACCCCGTCGATATAGTACGTTTCCTGGGCCTACCGTTGGATTACCTCGATGACAACTCATCTGAACCTGGCCGTTTTTACGGGAATCGTTATAACAACAGCAACGTGTATTTACAGTCGGACAACAGAAACATCAGAAGGATGGTAATATTGAAAAGTTGAGGAAATAGAAGATGAACAATAGAATTTAAAAAAAGACAAAGACACAACAACAATGGTTTACGAGTATTGAAAAAAGTGAAATAAGATTCATATAATTCCACTGACGGGGAAAAGGGGAAAAAACTTCTGCACCTCTGCAGTCGCTACACTGAGGATCGGAAACTATACAAAGTGTTAATATTGCCCTTTTTTAAAACTTCCTCTTGTTGTTTTTTGGGACTTTGGGTTAGTTCAAACCCGAAAACACAAAACTTTATCTATCCTTTGTGAGCTTAGGTCAGTTGTACTTTTTAGGTGCAGATAGGTTGCTATGCACTTGATACTTTTACTGGTTGATTGTGGCCGCCCTTTCTTTCGTTGTGCACCCATGAGTCGCGAATTGAAGGACCCTTTTCGCTAGAGTAACATCTTCCATGTGAACGCCATGGCCTAATTAGTGCATTCGATAAGCTGAACGAGATGTACGACGACAATGGCAGCCGATTAAGAGACAGAGGCTACGCTGGCCAGCTCACGTCGTCCGAATGGATGAAAACACTTCAGCTCTGACGCAGTACCCGCTGGGGAAAGCAGAGGAAGACAAAGACCTACACTCCGATGGTGAGAAAAGGCGGAGAAGGACTTGGCTGCTCTTGATATTTCGAATTTCAAAAAGAAACTACGGGCGCGCTATTGTTAACTCGGCTATAATCACGTTAGCCGTGTCTACGCCAATAAAGAAGTTAATATATTTCAAAATAGTCTTGAGCAAGGAATGGAGCTGTGGTAAAAAAATTTTTTTATTGGCTGTAATTCAAGGTTCATTTCGATGGACCTGCCTGCTATCCGAATGTGAAACAAGACGACCCTGTACCCACTTTTTGAACAATATTATTTATTAATTATTTTAATCAACTTCTTTACTAATAATCTCAACAATATGACATATTCAAATTCTGTTAAAGGAGAGTTCGAAAATAGGTCGTCTCAATTTAATTGGAGCAAAGCCGGAATGAAGATTTAATCTCAATCAATCAATCAACGGGTACGTACGAGGTTTGACAATTAAGTAATGAGACTGATTTTATTGCCGCGCTTGTGGTAAACCTGTGGCCTTGAAATTCCCTTTCTCTTTTTCCAGCATCCCTATGCCAATGGAAAGAATATATGTACCATCGCTCTAGCTTGTTTAGTTCGCAAGATTGGGCGAAACAGCGTCGGAAACGTACGCAAAAATTGTAAGAGTGTATGGTGATAGTGCTCTTAGTCGTGCCCAGGTGTTTCGATGGCACAAAGAGTTGTCTTCGCGCGCCTTCCCCCCCGAAAAAAGCTCGCATGAGCAAGTCGAAAGTGAAAACGATGATTGTTGCCTTTTTTTGATAGCCGTAGAATCGTCCACAAAGAATTAGTTCCACCGGTTACAACTCCGAATCAAGTCTACTATTGCCAAGTACGGGAAAAATTTTGGGGGAAAACGAGTCAACAGGGTGCGCCCAGACATCGCTCGTAACTGGATCCTTCATCACGACAACGCGCCGTGCCACCCCCGCCCTCAGCGTGTCCCAGTATTTGGCCTCTAAAGGAATCGCCGTGCTGCAATAGCCGCCCGACATGTCACTCTGTGACTTTTTTTGTTTCCTAAAACAAAATCGGTGGTCAAAGGAACTCATTTTGAGTCGATTACGGACATCCAGGCGGCCGTGACGAGGGAAACTCGCGGACATCCCAGTCGAAGCGTGCCAGAAATGTTACGAAGCATGGAAAACGCGCCGGAATCGCTGTTTAGCTACCCAAGGGGACTACTTTGAAGGGGATGGCAGAGTTGTAGAAAAATTTTTCAAATATACAGTTTTTATGCGTTTAGTGTCAATACTTAATTGTCATCCCTCGTAATCCATGTTCGGATAGTAAAGATTAACTAAGTTGTCGTGGACGTCATCTAAAGGATGGCCCAGGAAACGTTCTGTTTCAACGGGGTTGGATCAAGGGGAGAGGGGTGTCAGACGAGTGAGATTGGTGGGGCATGCAAAGAGGTGGCGAGTGTCATGCGGAGGCTCATTGCACGCAGGACATATATTAGATATGTCGCGTTCTATTATGGATAGGTATGAGTTTAACCTACTACAGTATCCAGAACGAAGCTGCGTATGAGTCACTGTCGATTCTCGCGGCAACTCAAGCTCTTCGTCTGCATTGTTTGGTGGTTTGGCTCCAAGTGCGCTATTCATTGAAAGGGAGACGGTGAAGATCACGATGGCTCTACAGTGAATGACGGTCGGTGCATGTCGGAAGTTAGTTGCGTCCCAAGTCTGGTTGGGGCGTCGTCGTTATATCTGGGGGAAAAGCCTCTTGATGTTCCTAAGAGAGGGCAGGAACTGCTTAGAAAAGGGGTTAATTTTACTACTGTTCGAAATGTGAAAAACTGGGTCGCGGTTCGCCTATAAAAATGGAGAGGGCAGAGGGGCATGACTGAATTGGCTCAGGTCGACACGCAGATTATTTGTATATATGTATACTTTATATGGTCGCTGACATTTCCATCTCGGTATTACATTACGTGGCAAAAATATTTAGGTAATTAACTTGAGAAATTAAAAAAAAAAAAAACATAAGAAAAAATTGCTAACCTCAAAAAATTTTCTGAATTAAAACAAATCACTTTCAGGGGATATTAAAAATATTTTTTGTTTTCATTTTATATATATATTTGAGTTTTGTTGGTTAACGTGCTTGTACACCTGTCACAAGCAGGTGCTTATTTGTATGGTTCAGCTTAAACTATTGCTTTGTTAGGATGCTTGTTGTTTACCTAAAGACTAAAGGCTAACTTAGCTAAATAAAGAACGATGAATAAATGATTTTTACAGACTTCAATAATACGTTCTCGAATAATACAAACTTCAATGCGTACTCGTACATACATATATTACACTTATAAAGTAGGATCGTATCAAAAGAATGGTGTCCACAAACCGAACAAGGGTAATGGCAAACAAGTAACAATATTCTTATGCTTTAAACTTAGTTAATAATTAAATTGTAATTTGATGTACTGCGTGTCGTCAACCCAACTTACATTACATTACAAAGTGGAAGCCAACTTCAATTAACCCGTTACATGAATGTTTCTAAGAGTGTGTGAGAGTGTTCAAATACACGAGATAAATGTATAAACGACTACACCCGAAAAGAGATATAACCAAAAAGGGGCAACTTAAGAAGAATCTTGGAAAATAATGTTTGTGAGAATTGTGAAAAAGATCGAATTTCGTCATGTCAGGAAGCGCTTCAACTAAATGTCTGTGATTTGCAGCAATTAATGAGTGTAGCTTTAGCGTAAATCACAACGTCAGCTTAAAAACTACGGATATATATACAGTAAACCATATAGATATACAATATGTATATATATATAGATCGATTGTAAAGGGAGGGGAAGGAAAAACTAAGCTTATATTATATGGTGTGATGATCATAAAAATAAAATCGTTTTGAGTATATAAATTAAAGCACAAATTAATGTTATTAAAACTATTTCACTTAAAGTAAATAATTGTGAACGAGAAATGAATACATATTTCCTTTACTTTGTATATAAATATGTATATGTATATAAATACGTGCAAAAAATGGGATGCAGATGCTACGACCTCGCGACTCATACATTGGAGAGGGGAGAAATGAAAAATAATGGGTGTGGAAGTCTAACAGGTCGAACATTTTTCACTTACAGACTATTGGTGTTGGTACTATAACTAACTAATATCTATGTATGTATATAGTTCGGCGTGGCACAACAGCCAGCCATTAGCAGATCTTAAATTCAGCGTAAGAAAGTATACAACTTTTACATATGGGCTTTAATCCTTGTCCTGGCTTTGCATTAAGGCAGTAATCTCTTGAAATTTATGCATATAATCGACGCTGCTCTCGCTTATCACCGACAAATTCGACGAGGGATCCTGAGAGTTAAACGTATGCGTGTATATAAAATATAATATAAGCTAATTTTGTTAAAGAAAAAAGTTGTTTCGAACTTACCAAAATATCACGAGTTGCATTGATCTCATCCAAATGGCCCAGCAGACTGGTTAGGGAGAAATCATTGATGTTCTCTTCAAGCCAACGCGAATTCGACGTGGACTCACGCAGTAAATGTGTGGGTGTCATGCCGTTGAGCGAGCTGGTAATACCTGGCGAAAGCAGAGTTACGAATTGTTTACTTAAAATTTTTTGGTTTATAAATGATGGAATTATAAAATTCAGAATAAAATTGCAAATTGCAAAATATTGAATATGATTGCAACCCTGGTCGAAGGGTTTCTTTATTTTTAATACTTTTTGCTGCTGAGTTAGAAATAAGCAATAAGTGTTCGGTAGACCTATAGTACATGTCTTAAATTCATTATTCAATCGTAAGATTAATCCGCTGTAAAAAATCAAAGTAGCTTTTGAAAACTATATTATCCGAAATCAAGGCCTTGCAATATAAAAAAAAAAGTTGCTGATTTGTCGATACCGATATCGGATAACTATAGCAACTAGCTGCCATACAAACTGAACGAACGAAATCAAAGGTTTACATGGAAAACATTTTCATTTGACGAGATATCTTCACCGAATTTGGCATGGATTACTATGTTAAGCTTTTGGCGCTTTTTGATAAAAAATTTTCTACTAAAACGAACTTTTTTACTACAATAGAAGGTTTTACATAGATTAATATCGAGTTCGTCGTCTGCAAGGGGTGGTGGTTTCACTCTAAGGAGGAGTCAGTGACGGTGTTTACGGCTCCACTGTGAATTGCGTTCAGTGCATGTCTGAAGTTAGTTGCGTCCGATGTGTGGCCGGTGGATTGTCTTATGTCGACAAAGTTAAGGAAGGACCTATTCATGTTTCTAGAAGGCGGTTCCGCTCCAATCAAGTGGGAAAAGGGATGATTTCTACGAAAACACTCGAGCAGAAACTGCTTGGAGGAGAGTTCATTATGCTCCTTAACTGGGAGCATACGGGCTTCACTGTGCAGATATGCGATAGGAGACATCAAGAGGTATCCCGTTATAATCCGGAGTGCAGTGTTTGACATGTCTAAGTTTCCTCGTCCGAGTTTCCACTGCACCCATGACCCTTACTTTAGTCTTCCATAATGCATTGGGGTAAATTACAAAAAAGTAATAAAAAATACTTTACTTACTTGTAGACTCATCGAAGGCGCTATCGGGAAATGACGACGAGAGCGATATATCAGCGTTATCAACAGCAGAGGATTGAAAAAATCGGGCAACAAGATCAGTGTTGTTAGCTGTCATTTTATAAGCTCCGGAAGTTGAAGGATTATTGTCCACCTCCTCTAAACTAGCAGCTGCGTCGCTATCGCCATAATTAATATTTGTAATTGAAATAAAAGGTGAGGAATTGCTACTCGTTGGTGGATTTTGATGTATCGGCACTATGGTTGACACTTCCGTCATTGTCTTAGCTGCAGCCAAAGTAACTGATTCAGGAGACGTATGAGATTCTGCGCATGTATTTTGTTCCACTGTATTTGTAGCAGAGTTTTCAAGTGTGTTTTCCATATTTTTAACTTTCAACACATCATACGACTGATTGGCGGTGCTGCCACCAGGCAATATCATACGTTGCACCAACACTTGACGCATTGATTGCTTTTGGCGTGCAACTGTGAAGTGAACAAAAATAAAAGCAAATTACTACACTTGAAAAGACAAAGTGATATATTTTGCGCCCATTTTCCGGATTGAGTTGTT
>JAPZAG010002764.1:0-14410 GCA_027475135.1 Bactrocera correcta | reverse complement strand
TAAAAAACCCCCGGCAAACTCCCATTTTTGAAAGAATTCCGTAGTCTCATATTTAGGCATAAATTCGATTTTCTTGTATATACACATTGTGCAATCGATATCGAAATGCTTCAAATAACTGGTTTAACATATTTAAGTTAATTAACCTTCTTAATCTTACTGAAGTTTACATAAAGCCATCACGGCATAACGGCAGTATATTTATATGAATTCCGTTATCTTATATTTAGGTATAAAGTCGATTTTGTTGTACATACACATTTAGCAATCGATATCGAAATGCTTCAAATCATTAGTTTAACATATTTAAGTTAATTAACCTTCTTTAACGAACGGAAGTTGGCATAAAGCCATGGCGGCATAGCGGCAGTGCATTTAGAAGAATTAGGTAATCTTATATTTAGGTATAAAGTCGATTTTCTTTTAAATATGCATTAAGCAATCGATATCGAAATGCCTCAAATACCTGGTTTAACATATTTAAGTTAATAAACCTTCTTTAACAAACCGAAGTTAACATAAAGCCATAACGGTATAATGGCAGTGCATGTAGAAGAATTCCGTAATCTTGTATTTAAGTATAAAGTCGATTTTGTTGTACATACACATTTAGCAATCGATATCGAAATGCTTCAAATCATTAGTTTAACATATTTAAGCTAATTAGTCTTCTTTAACGTAATGAAGGTGACATAAAGACATGGCGGCATAACGACAGTACATTTGGAAGAATTCCGTAATCTTATGTTTAGGTATAAATTCGATTTTCTTTTACATACACATTTAGCTATCAATATCAAAATGCTTCAAATCATTAGTTTAACAAATTTAAGTTAATTAACCTTCTTTAACGTATTGAAGTTGATATAAAGCAATGGCGGCATAACGACAGTACATTTAGAAGAATTCCGAAATCTTATATTTGGGTATAAAGTCGATTTTTTTATATACACATTTACAATCGATATCGAAATGCTTCAAATCATTAGTTTAACATTTTTTAAGTTTTTTAACCTTCTTTTTCCTAAATAATTTTTTAATAAAGCCAAAAAACGGATAACGCAGTGCATTTGAAGAATTCCGAAAACTTATTTTTAGTATAAGTCGATTTTTTGTATATCACTTTTACAATTAGTTTAAAAAATTTAAGTTTAATTTTTTGAAGTTTTAAAGCCATCGGCATAAGGGCAGTATTTAAAGAATTCCTTTTTAAATTTATATTTAGGTATAAAGTCGATTTTTTGTTTTAAAACCATTTGCAATCGATAGGAAATCTTCAAAATTGTTTAACATATTTAATTTAAAAAAAACCTTTTTTAAACGAATAAAGGGTGAATAAAAGCCATAACGCATCATTTGGAAGAATTCCGATTTAAAATTTTAGGATAAATTCGATTTTTTTTTTTTTGCAATCGATATCGAAATGCTTCAAATCCCTTTTTAAACATTTTTAATTAAAAAAAACCCTTTTTACAAACTGAAGTTACATAAAGCCTCGGATAAGGGGGGATTTAAGAATTCCGTAATTTATATTTAGGTATAAAGTCGATTTTTTGAAATTTAAAATTTTTGCAATCGATATCGAAATGCTTCAATAATTTTTAAACATATTTAATTTAAATTAACCCTTTCTTTAAAAAAGTTTAAAAAAGCCATAAATCCAAAAAAAATTTTTTTTCTTATATTTAGGATAAAGTCGATTTTGTTGTAATACACATTTAGCAATCGATAGAAATGTTAAAATCATTGTTTAAATTTTTAAAAAGTTTTAGTTAACCTCTTTAAAAATGGGGGTTTAAAAAAGCCAGGCGGCAAAGAAAAAACAAAAAAATTGACAATTTTTGGAAAACCCCTTTTTTTAATAGATTAGAAGAATGAAATTTCCTGGAACTTTTAATTAATTAACCAATCTTTTTTTAAAAGTCTTAAAGTTTTAAACCCGGGCTAACGGCAAAGTTTTTTTAAAAAAAATTACTTTTTTCCAATTTAGGATAAAGGATTTTTTTTAAACCTTTAAATTTTTAAACCAAAATCTTAGTTTAACAAAATTGTTAATTTTTTAAACGAAAGAATATAAAAGGGGGCCAAAAAGTGCATTTAAAGTTCCGTAGGGATAAAGAAAAGGATTTTTTTGAAACCTTTAAAATTTATTTAAAAAAAAATTTAAAAGTTTAAAAAGGTTTAATTTTTTTTTTAAAAAACCCCTGGGGCAAAGACAATGTGAAAATTCCAACTTATATTTAGGAAAATGATTTTCTTGAACCTTTAAATTATCAAAACTTCTTTATTTTAACATTTTTAATTAGTTAACCTTTCAACGTAATGAAGGTGATATAAAGCCTGGGGATAAAAAGGGATTGAAAAATTCCGGATCTTAATTTTTATAAAAACATTTTTTTTTTTTACATCGTTCAAAGTTAAAATCAAAAGGGTTTAAACAAAAGTTAAAAAATTTTTTGAACTAATTACAAAACCCTTTTGGGGAAAAGGGGGGTTTAGAAGAAGAATTTAAATTTTTTTAAAAAAGCCTTTATTTATCAACCAATGTTAAATGTTGAAACTTTTTAAAAATTTTTAATTTTAAAAAACCCTTTTTAGAGCTGAAGTTAAAAAAACCAAAATTTTTATATTTAAAAAAGCGTTTTTGGAATTAAAAAAGATTTGAGATTTCAACTTTTTTTTAAATTATCTAACCAATGCTTTATTTGCCCCACCTCTTAAATAGTTTACCTTAGAGCTTAAAATTTGAAACAAAAATGTGACAATTCCAACCCCCTGATAGGATAGAAAAAGATGAAGATTTTCCTGAGAGCTTTTTAAAATTTATCTAACCAAGCTTTTTTTTGACCACCTCTTCCCAATAGTTTAGCCCAGAGCGTTAGCAAAGTTGAAACAAAAATGTGACTATTCCAAGCCCTGTAGGAGTAGAAGAAAGATTGAAGACTTTCCTGAGAGCCCTTTAAATTATCTAACCAATGCTTTATGTTTGACAACTCGTTTAAATAGTTTACCTCAAAAAACAAAAATGTGACTATTTTTAAGCCCCTGATAGGAGTAGAAAAAGATTGAAGACTTTTCTGAGAGCCCTTTAAATTATCTAACCAAGCTTTATGTTTGACAACTCGTTTAAATGTTTACCCGCTAGAGCGTTAGCAAAGTTGAAACAAAAATGTGACTATTGCCAAGCCCCTGATAAGAGTAGAAGAAAGATTGAAGACTTTCTTGAGAGCTCTATAAATTATCTAACCAATGCTTTATGTTCGACCCACCTCATTCAAATAGTTTAGCCTCAGAGCGTTATCAAATGTGAAACAAAAATGTGACTATTACCAAGCCCCTGATAGGAGTAGAAGAAAGATTGAAGACTTTCCTGAGAGCTCTTTAAATTATCTAACCAACGCTTTATGTTTGACTCAACTCGTTCTAATTGTTTAGCCGCTAGAGCATTAATAAAAGTGAAACAAAAATGTGACTATTTCCAAGCCCCTGATACGAGTAGAATAAAGATTGAAGACTTTCCTGAGAGCTCTTTAAATTATCTAACCAACGCTTTATGTTTGACCCAACTCGTTCCAATAGTTTAGCCGCTGGAGCGTTAGCAAAGTTGAAACAAAAATGTGACTATTTCCAAGCCCCTGATAGGAGTAGAATAAAGATTGAAGACTTTCCTGAGAGCTCTTTAATCTATCTAACCAACGCTTTATGTTTGACCCAACTCGTTCCAATAGTTTAGCCGCTAGAGCGTTAACAAAGTTGAAACAAAAATGTGACTATTGCCAAGCCCCTGAGAGGAATAGAAGAAAGATTGAAGACTTTCCTGAAAGCTCTTTAAATTATCTAACCAATGCTTTCTGTTTGACCCACCTCGTTCCAATAGTTTAGCCGCTAGAGCGTTAGCAAAGTTGAAACAAAAATGTGACTATTACCAAGCCTCTGATAGGAGTAGAAGAAAGATTGAAGACTTTCCTGAGAGCCCTTTAAATTATCTAACGAATGCTTTATGTTTGAATCACCTCGTTCCAATAGTTTAGCCGTTAGAGCGTTAGCAAAGTTGAAACAAAAATGTGACTATTGCCAAGCCCCTGATAAGAGTAGAAGAAAGATTGAAGACTTTCTTGAGAGCTCTTTAAATTATCTAACCAATGCTTTATGTTCGACCAACCTCATTCAAATAGTTTAGCCTCAGAGCGTTAGCAAAGTTGAAACAGAAATGTGACTATTGCCAAGCCCCTGGTAGGAGTAGAAGAAAGATTGAAGACTTTCCTGAGAGCTCTTTAAATTATCTAACCAATGCTTTATGTTTGACCCACCTCGTTCTAATTGTTTAGCCGCTAGAGCGTTAGCAAATTTGAAACAAAAATGTGACTATTGCCAAGCCCCTGATAGGAGTAAAGGAAAGATTGAGGACTTTCACGAGAGCTCTGTAAATTATCTAACCAATGCTTTATGTTTGACTCACCTCGTTTCAATAGTTTAGCCTCAGAGCGTTAGCACAGTTGAAACAAAAATGTGACTAGCTGTTATGCCGCCATTGCTTTATGCCAACTTCAGTTCGTTAAAGAAGATTTATGAACTTAAATATTTTAAACTAATGATTTGAAGCATTTCGATATCGATTGCTATATGTATATATACAAGAAAATCGACTTTATACCTAAATATAAGATAACGTTATTCTTCTACATACACTGCCGTTATGCCGCCATGGCTTTATGTTAACTTCAGTGCGTTAAAGAAGCGTTATTAACTGAAATATATTAAACTAATGATTTGAAGCATTTCGATATCGATTGCTAAATGTGTATATACAACAAAATCGACTTTTTACCTTAATATAAGATTACGGAATTCATCCAAATGCACTGCCGTTATACCGTTATGGCTTTATGTAAACTTCAGTAAGATAAACAAGGTTAGTTAACTTAAATATGTTAAACTAATGATTTGAAGCATTTCGATATCGATTGCTAAATGTGTATATGCAAGAAAATCGACTTTATACATTAATATATAATAAAAAATTATTCTAAATGCACTGCCGTTATGCCGTTATGGATTTATGTTCAGTTCGTTAAAGAAGGTTTATTAACTTAAATATGTTAAACCAGTTATTTGAAGCATTTCGATATCGATAGCTATATGTTTATATAAAAGAAAATCGAATTTATACTAAACATAAGATTACGGAATACTTCCAAATGTACTGTCGTTATGCCGCCATGGCTTTATATCACCTTCATTACGTTAAAGAAGGCTAATTAACTTAAAGTTGTTAAACTTATGATTTACAGCATCTCGATATCGATTGCTAAATGTGTATATACAAGAAAATCGACTTTATACCTAAATATAACCTAACGGAATTCTTCTACATGTACTGCCATTATGCCGCCATGGCTTTATGCACACCTCAGTTCGTTAAAGAAGGTTTATTAACTTAAATATGTTAAACTAATGAGTTGAAGCATCTCGATATCGATTGCGAAATACATATATACAAGAAATTCGACTTTATACCTAAATATAAGATTACGGAATTCTTCCAAATGCACTGTCGTTATACCGTTATGGCTTTATGTAAACTTCAGTAAGATAAATAAGGTTAATTAACTTAAATATGATAAACTAATGATTTGAAGCAGACTTCAGTAAGATAAAGGGGGTTAATTAACTTAAATATGATAAACTAATGATTTGAAGCATTTCGTTATCGATTGTTAAATGTGTATATACAAGAAAATCGACTTTATGCCTAAATATAAGATTACGGAATTCTTCTAAATGCACTGCTGTTATGCCGCCATTGCTTTATGCCAACTTCAGTTCGTTAAAGAAGGTTTATGAACTTAAATATTTTAAACTAATGATTTGAAGCATTTCGATATCGATTGCTATATGTATATATACAATAAAATCGACTTTATACCTAAATATAAGATTACGGAATTCTTCTACATACACTGCCGTTATGCCGCCATGGCTTTATGTTAACCTCAGTGCGTTAAAGAAGCTTTATTAACTTAAATATATTAAACTAATGATTTAAAGCATTTCGTTATAGATTGCTAAATGAGTATATACAAGAAAGTCGACTTTATACCTAAATATAAGATTACGGAATTCATCGAAATACACTCCCTTTATGCCGTTATGGCTTTATATCACCTTCATTACGTTAAAGAAGGTTAATTAACTTAAATATGTTAAACCGGTTATTTGAAGCATTTCGATATCGATTGCTTAATGCGTATATACAACAAAATCGACTTTATACCTAAATATCAGATTACGGAAGTCTTTTAAATGCACTGCTGTTATGCCGCCATTGCTTTATGCCAACTTCAGTTCGTTAAAGAAGGTTTATTAACTTCAATATGTTAAACTAATGAGTTGAAGCATCTCGATATCGATTGCTTAATATGTATATACAACAAAATCGACTTTATACCTAAATAGAAGATTTCGGAATTCTTCTACATACACTGCCGTTATGCCGCCATGGCTTTATGCTAACTACAGTGCGTTAAAGAAGCTTTATTAACTCAAATATATTAAACTTATGATTTGAAGCATTTCGATATCGATTGCTAAATGAGTATATACAAGAAAGTCGACTTTATACCTAAATATAAGATTACGGAATTCATCGAAATACACTCCCTTTATGCCGTTATGGCTTTATATCACCTTCATTACGTTAAAGAAGGTTAATTAACTTAAATATGTTAAACTAATGATTTGAAGATTTTCGATATCGATTGATAAATGTGTAAATACAAGAAAGTCGACTTTAAACCTAAATATAAGATTACGGAATTCATCGAAATACACTCCCGTTATGCCGTTATGGCTTTATATCACCTTCATTACGTTAAAGAAGCTTTACTAACTTAAATATATTAAACTTATGATTTGAAGCATTTCGATGTCGATTGCTAAATGAGTATATACAAGAAAGTCGACTTTATATCTAAATACAAGATTACGGAATTCATCGAAATACACTCCCGTTACGCCGCTATGGCTTTATATAAATTTCAGTTCGCTAAAGAAGGTTAATTTACTTAAATATGCTAAACTAATGATTTGAAGCATTTCGATATCGATTGCTAAATGTGTATGTACAAGAAAATCGATTTTATACCTAAGTAAAAGATTACGGAATTCACCCAAATATACTGCCGTTATGTCGTTATGGCTTTATATAAATTTCAGTACGTTAAAGAAGGTTTATTAACTTAAATATGTTAAACTAATGATTTGAAGCATGTCGATAACGATTGCTAAATGCGTCTATACAAGGAAATCGACTTTATACCTAAATATAAGATAACGTAATTCTTCTAAATGCACTGCCGTTATGCCGTTAAGGCGTTTGTCGACTTCAGTAAGATAAAGAGGGTTAATTAACTTAAATATGTTAAACTAATGATTTGAAGCATTTCGATATCGATTGCTAAATGTGTATATACAAGAAAATCGACTTTATACCGAAATATAAGATTACGGAATTCTTCTAAATGCACTGCCGTTATGCCGTTATGGCTTCATTTTAACTTCAGTTCGTTTAAGAAGGTTTATTAACTTAGATATGTTACACCAGTTATTTGAAGCATTTTGAAATCGATTGCTTAATGCATATATATAAGAAAATCGACTTTCTACCTAAATATAAGTTTACGGAATTCTTGCAAATGTACTGTCGCTATGCCGCCATGGCTTTTTATCAACTTCAATATGTTATAGAAGGATAATTAACTTAAATATGTTAAACTAATGTTTTGAAGATTTTCGAAATCGATTGCTAAATGCATATATACAAAAAAATCGACTTTATACCTAAATATAAGATTACGGAATTCTTCAAATGCACTGCCGTTATGCCGTTAAGGCTTTATGTAGAATTCAGTAAGATAAAGAGGGTTAATTAACTTAAATATGTTAAACTAATGATTTAAAGATTTTCGAAATCGATTGCTAAATGCATATATACAACAAATTCGACTTAATACTTAAATATAAGATTACGGATTTCTTCTACATGCACTGCCGTTATGCCGCCATGGCTTTGTGTTATCTTCGGTTTAAAGTAGGTTTTTTAACTTAAATATGTCAAACTAATAAAGTGAAGCATTTCGATATCGATTGCCAAATGAGTATATACAAGAAAATCGACTTTACACCTAAATATAAGATTACGGAATTCTTCTACTTGCATTGCCGTTATGCCGTTAAGGCGTTTGAAGACTTCAGTAAGATAAAGAGGGTTAATTAACTTAAATATGTTAAACTAATGAGTTGAGGCATTTTGATATCGATTGCTATATGTGTATATACAAGAAAATCGACTTTATACCTAAATATAAGATTACGGAATTCTTTTAAATGCACTGCCGCTATGCTGTAATGGCTTCATGTTAACTTCTGTTCGTTAAAGAAGGTTTATTGACTTAAGTATGTTAAACTAATGATTTGAAGATTTTCGAAATCGATTGCTATATTCATATATACAAGAAAATCTTCTTTATACCTAAATATAAGATTACGGAATTCTTCCAAATGTACTGCCGTTATGCCACCATGGCCTTATATCAACTTCAATATGTTAAAGAAGGTTAATTAACTTAAATATGTTAAACTAATGATTTGAGGCATTTCGATATCGATTGCTAAATGTGTATATAAAACAAAATCGACTTTATACCTAAATATAAGATAACGAAATTCCCACAAATGCACTGCCGTTATACCGTTATGGCTTTATGTGAACTTCAGTAAGATAAATAAGGTTAATTAACTTAAATATGTTAAACTAATGATTTGAAGCATTTCGATATGTATAGCTAAATGTGTATATACAAGAAAATCGACCTTATACCTCACATAAGATTACGGAATTCTTCTAAATGCACTGCCGTTATGCCGCCATGGCTTTAAGCCAACTTCCGTTCGTTAAAGAAGGTTTATTAACTTAAATATGTTAAAGTAATGATTTGAAGCATTTCGATATCGATTGCTAAATGGGTATATACAAGAAAATCAACTTTATACATAAAAACAAGACTACGGAATTCTTCCAAATGTATTGTCGTTATGCAGCCATGGCTTTACATCAACTTCAATACGTTAAACAAGGTTAATTAACTTAAATATAAGTTAATCAGCCTTAACGGCATAACGGCAGTGCATTTAGAAGATTTACGTAATCTTATATTTAGGAATAAAGTCGATTTTGTTGTATATACTCATTTAGCAATCGATATCGAAATGCTTCAAATCATTAGTTTGGCATATTTACGTTAACAAACCTACTTTAACGCACTGAAGTTAACACAAAGCCATGGCGGCTTAACGGCAGTGCATGTAGAAGAAATCCGTAATCTTATATTTAGGTATAAATTCGATTTTTTTTGTATATACACATTTAGCAATCGATATCTAAATGCTTCAAACCATTAGTTTAACATATTTAAGTTAATTAACCTTTTTTAACGTATTGAAGTTGATATAAAGCCATGGTGGCATAACGACAGTACATTTGGAAGAATTCCGTAATCTTATATTTAGGTATAAAGTCGATTTTCTTGTATATATGCTTTAAGCAATCGATATCGAAATGCTTCAAATAACTGGTTTAACATATTTAAGTTAACAAACCTACTTTAACGCACTGAAGTTAACACAAAGCCATGGCGGCATAACGGCTTATATTTAGGTATAAATTCGATTTTTTTTGCATTTACACATTTAGCAATCGATATCGAAATGCTTCAAGGCATTAGTTTAACATATTAAGTTAATAAACATTTTTTAGCTTAATGAGGTCTACATAAAGCCCTAACGGTATAACGGCAGTGCATTTAGAAGAACTCCGTAATGTTATAATTTTATTTTTAGGTATAAAGTCGATTTTGTTGTATTTACACATTAAGCAGTCGATATCGAAATGCTTCAAACCATTAGTTTAACATACTTAAAATAATTAACCTTCTTTAGCGTATTGAAGTTGATACAAACCATGGCGGCATAACGACAGTACATTTGGAAGAATTCCGTAATCTTATATTTAGGTATAAAGTCGATTTTCTTGTATATACACATTTAGCAAGCGATATCGAAATGCTTCAAAGCATTTGTTTAACATACTTAAGTTAGTTAACCTTCTTTAACGTAATGAAGGTGATATAAAGCCATGGGGGCATAAAGACAGTGCAGGTAGAAGAGTTCCGTAATCTTATATTTAGGTATATAGTCGATTTTCTTGTATTTACACATTTAGCAATCGATATCGAAATGCCCCAAATCATTAGTTTAACATATTTAAGTTAATTAACCTTCTTTAACATATTGAAGTTGATATAAAGCCATGACGGCATAATGGCAGTACATTTGGAAGAATTCCGTAATCTTATATTTAGGTATAAAGAAGATTTTCTTGTATATATGAATTTAGCAATCGATTTCGAAAATCTTCAAATCATTAGTTTAACATTCTTAAGTCAATAAACCTTCTTTAACGAACAGAAGTTAACATGAAGCCATAACTGCATAACGGCAGTGCATTTAAAAGAATTCCGTAATCTTATATTTAGGTATAAAGTCGATTTTCTTGTATATACACATATAGCAATCGATATCAAAATGCCTCAAATCATTAGTTTAACATATTTAAGTTAATTAACCCTTTTTATCTTACTGAAGTCTTCAAACGCCTTAACGGCATAACGGCAATGCATGTAGAAGAATTCCGTAATCTTATATTTAGGTATAAAGTCGATTTTCTTGTATATGCTCATTTGGCAATCGATATCGAAATGCTTCACATCATTAGTTTAACATATTTAAGTTAATTAACCCTCTTTATCTTACTGAAGTCGACAAACGCCTTAACGGCATAACGGCAAAGCATTTAGAAGAATTACGGAATCTTATATTTAGGTATTAATTCGATTTTTTTGTATATACTCATTTAGCAATCGATATCGAAATGCTTTAAATCATTAGTTTAACATATTTAAGTTAACGAACCTACTTTAAACCGAAGATAACACAAAGCCATGGCGGCATAACGGCAGTGCATGTAGAAGAAATCCGTAATCTTATATTTAAGTATTAAGTCGAATTTGTTGTATATATGCATTTAGCAATCGATTTCGAAAATCTTTAAATCATTCGTTTAACATATTTAAGTTAATTAACCCTCTTTATCTTACTGAAGTCTGCAAACGCCTTAACGGCATAACGGCAGTACATTTGAAGAATTCCGTAATCTTATATTTAGGTATAAAGTCGATTTTTTTGTATATATGCATTTAGCAATCGATTTCGAATATCTTTAAAACATTAGTTTAACATATTTAAGTTAATTATCCTTCTATAACATACTGAAGTTGATAAAAAGCCATGGCGGCATAGCGACAGTACATTTGCAAGAATTCCGTAAACTTATATTTAGGTAGAAAGTCGATTTTCTTATATATATGCATTAAGCAATCGATTTCAAAATGCTTCAAATAACTGGTGTAACATATCTAAGTTAATAAACCTTCTTAAACGAACTGAAGTTAAAATGAAGCCGTACCGGCATAACGGCAGTGCATTTAGAAGAATTCCGTAATCTTATATTTCGGTATAAAGTCGATTTTCTTGTATATACACATTTAGCAATCGATATCGAAATGCTTTAAATCATTAGTTTAACATATTTAAGTTAACGAACCTACTTTAACGCACTGAAGTTAACACAAAGCCATGGCGGCATAACGGCAGTGCATGTAGAAGAATTCCGTAATCTTATATTTAGGTATAAATTCGATTTTTTTGTATATACACATTTAGCAATCGATATCGAAATGCTTCAAATCATTAGCTTAACAAATTTAAGTTAATTAACCTTCTTTAACGTATTGAAGTTGATATAAAGCCATGGCGGCATAACGACAGTACATTTGGAAGAATTCCGTAATCTTATATTTAGGTATAAAGTCGATTTTGTTGTATATATGCATTTAGCAGTCGATTTCGAAAATCTTCAAATCATTAGTTTAACATATTTAAGTTAATTAACCTTCTTTAACGTATTGAAGGTGATATAAAGCCATGGCGACATAACGACAGTACATTTGGAAGAATCCCGTAATCTTATATTTAGGTATGAAGTCGATTTTCTTGTATATACTCATTTAGCAATCGATATCGAAATGCTTCAAATCACTAGTTTAACATATTTAAGTTAGCAAACCTACTTTAACGCACTGAAGTTAACACAAAGCCATGGCGGCATAACGGCAGTGCATGTAGAAGAATCCCGTAATCTTATATTTAGGTATAAATTCGATTTTTTTGTATATACACATTTAGCAATCGATATCGAAATGCTTCAAATCATTAGTTTAACATATTAAGTTAATAAACATTTTTTAGCTTAATAAGGTCTACATAAAGCCTTAACGGTATAACGGCAGTACATTTAGAAGAACTCCGTAATGATATAATTTTATATTTAGGTATAAAGTGGATTTTGTTGTACTCACACATTTAGCAGTCGATATCGAAATGCTTCAAACCATTTGTTTAACATATTTAAAATAATTAACCTTCTTTAACGTATTGAAGTTGACACAAACCATGGCGGCGTAACGAAAGTACATTCGGAAGAATTCCGTAATCTTATATTTAGGTATAAAGTCGATTTTCTTGTATATATGCATTAAGCAATCGATATCGAAATACTCCAAATAACTGGTTTAACATATTTGAGTTAATAAACCTTCTTTAACTAGCTGAAGTTAACATAAGGCCATGGCGGAATAACGGCAGTGCATTTGGAAGAATTCCGTTATCCTATATTTAATTATAAAGTCAAGTTTCTTGTACTAGCACATTTAGCAATCGATATCGAAATGTTTCAAATCATTAGTTTAACATATTTAAGTTAATAAACCTTCTTTAACGCACTGAAGTCTACATAAAGCCTTAACGGCATAACGGCGGTGCATTTAGAAGAATTCAGTTATCTTATATTTAGGTATAAATTCGATTTTCTTGTATATACACATTTATCAAGCGATATCGAAATGCTTCAACTCCTTAGTTTAACATATTTAAGTTAATTAACCTTCTCTAATGTATTGAAGTTGATAAAGAGCCATGGCGGCATAACGACAGTACATTTGGAAGAATTCCGAAGTCTTATATTTAGGCATAAAGTCGATTTTCTTGTATATATGCATTAAGCAATCGATATCGAAATGCTTCAAATAACTGGTTTAACATATTTAAGTTAATAAACCTTCTTTAACGAACTGAAGTTAATATAAAGCCATAACGGCATAACGGCAGTGCATTTAGAAGAAATCCGTAATCTTATATTTAGGAATTAAGTCGAATTTGTTGTATATATGCATTTAGCAATCGATTTCGAAAACCTTCAAATCATTAGTTTAACATATTTAAGTTAATTAACCCTCTGTATCTTACTGAAGTCTGCAAACGCCTTAACGGCATAACGGCAGTGCATTTGAAGAATTCCGTAATCTTATATTTAGGTATAAAGTCGATTTTTTTGTATATATGCATTTAGCAATCGATTTCGAAAATCTTCAAAACATTAGTTTAATATATTTAAGTAAATTAACCTTCTTTAACGAACAGAAGTTAACATAAAGCCATAACGGCATAACAGCAGTGCATTTAGAAGAATTCCGTAAACTTATATTTAGGTAGAAAGTCGATTTTCTTGTATATATGCATTAAGCAATCGATTTCGAAAATCTTCAAATCATTAGTTTAACATATTTAAGTTAGTTAACCTTCTTTAACGAACTGAAGTTAACATAAGGCCATGCGGAATAACGGCAGTGCATTTGGAAGAATTCCGTTATCCTATATTTAATTATAAAGTCAAGTTTCTTGTACTAGCACATTTAGCAATCGATATCGAAATGTTTCAAATCATTAGTTTAACATATCTAAGTTAATAAACCTTCTTAAACGAACTGAAGTCTACAAAAGCCTTAACGGCATAACGGCAGTGCATTTAGAAGAATTCCGTAATCTTATATTTAGGTATAAAGTCGATTTTCTTGTATATACACATTTAGCAATCGATATCGAAATGCATCAAATCATTAGTTTAACAAATTTAAGTTATTTAACCTTCTTTAACGTATTGAAGTTGATATAAAGCCATGGCGGCATAACGACAGTACATTTGGAAGAATTCCGTAATCTTATATTTAGGTATAAAGTCGATTTTGTTGTATATATGCATTTAGCAGTCGTTTTCGAAAATCTTCAAATCATTAGTTTAACATATTTAAGTTAGTTAACCTTCTTTAACGTATTGAAGGTGATATAAAGCCATGGCGTCATAACGACAGTACATTTGGAAGAATCCCGTAATCTTATA
>JAPZAG010002763.1:0-14415 GCA_027475135.1 Bactrocera correcta | reverse complement strand
TTCCTTTCATGGGCAAATGCATTTTTCCGAAAAGGAAGAAACCGCACGGTGCCATAACAGGTGAATACGGGGAGTGGGTTATGTTTAAAATGTTATTTTTTTGTCAAATAATCGTCCTTTGAATGTTGGATTCTGAGCAATTTTTGGTCGTCAGTCAATTTGTGTGGAACAAGCCGTGCACACACCTTTCGTAAGGCCAAATGTTCGGTCAAAATGCGATAAATCGATGTTTTAGAAACGTTCAATTACATTTCCATGAATTTCAATGATTATTTCGGCTGATTTTTGATGAATTCACGTACAGTTTCGATGGATTTTCCGATGATCACGGATTTTGAATGATGTGGACCATTGATCGTCTCGGTAAAAATTTTACCAATTTTAAAGCAAAATTTAATGTTTGCTCTTTACATACTGACACTTAAAACGCAATAACTTCACTTCCAATCGATTAAATGTCATGAAATTTTCACTGGAAAATCGATAAAGATAACATATTCTAACGCAGTCGGCATATAGATGGCGCCACCAGGGGCGCTAGATTCAAAAATTCCTGTTTACTTTCGAACGCACTTATGCCAATGTCGTCGTACATCTCGTTCAGCTTTAAGAATAAAATTTTGCATTCTTAGTGTAATGCTTTGCGGATTTGATCCGACAACGGTATAAAAATTACAGTCCACTAAACACATCCCGCAAGATGAGCCGCCTTATTAAGACGTCAGAGGAGACACTCCGTTCACATGTACAAAATTGGTTATTCTCTAGGTTGGTAAGGAAGTGGGCAAAAATTGTGCTTAAACGGGCGAATGCGCTAGTCAGCCCATATCGTTCGCATGGAAGCTGTTGCCCTAGCAAAAGCTTCATCGATTCCAGACCCATAGGTGGAGAACGAAAGAAAGGGCGGCCACGATCAACCAATGAAAGTATCAAGTTCATAGCAACCTATCTGCACTTGAGTAGTACAACTGGCCTGATCTCACAAAGGATAGATGAAGTTTTGTGTTTTCGGTACAAACTAACCCACGGTTGAAGTGCCAAAGAAGAAGAAATGGAAGTTCTAAAAGGGCAATATTAACACTTTGTATAGTATATATACTTATGTATATATGTTTGGAATGTCGTGGTCGATTCTGGATTAGTAGGGGTTTAACCTTCTACAGTATCCAGTACGAATCTCGTAGCAACTCGAGCACGTCGTCTGCAGTGGGTTGTAGTCCGGCTCAAAGTACGCCATTCAATCAATGCATGTCTGAAGTTAATTGCGTCCGAAATCTGGTCGGTGTATTGCCTTCAAGCATCGATGTAGTTGAGAAATGACCTCTTGATGCTCCTAGGAGACGGTTCCGCTTCAAGCAGGTGACTATTAGAACACCTCAGCTGAAACTGCTTGGCTCCTTAACTGGGAGCATACAGGCCTCACTGTATAGATGCTTGATAGGAGACATCAAGAGCCATGCCGTTATAGTCTGGGATGGACTATTGGTGGGTGAATTATTATATCTAACCAACTATCTACGACGTGCTTATTTCGAAAGTGTTAGATAACCTCGAAATCAGAAACTTTTTTAAATAAAGAAATTTTAGAGTTTTCCATTTTTACGCGTATATATTTTTTCTCTTTAGTATATCGATTGAACAGTTACATTTTATGTGTTTTAATTAATTCATTTGTGTTTTATTTTTTAGTTTATTATGTTTTGTTTAAAGGTGAAACGTACCACTGTACTCCATTCGTAATGCTCTAGCGCTTAATCAAATTTTTGTTTCTCTGTTTTTGTTTTTTTTTTTTTGTTTTTATCTATGATAGTACAATAAGATCGCATTTCGAATGTGTTTATAATCTTTTCAATTTTTTTTTTAATTTTTTTTTGTATTTTTATTTTATATAAATATTTACCCTTTTGCTTTCGATTGAATAGTTGCGTTTTTATTTCAATTTTTCTATTTTAATGTGTATATATTTTCAATTCAGGTGTACTAACAAAATTTAACGGTACATAATTGTATTTTTATTTAATTTTTCTTTCTAGTTCCTTATTGTGTATAATTATTATTATGTTTTTAAATATTCATTTAATTTTAGTTTTCAAGTTTTCATAAGCATCGTAAATTTTTACCGTCTTCTATTTGCTTAAAAATAGTTTTAACAAATGTTTAGTTTGTGTTTTAAATTTTCTAGTTATTTCTTAGCTGATTTCATTGCAGTCAGCGTGCGGATTTCCTTAATTATATTAATTATTTTTCAAAAACAAATGGAGTAAATAGTTCTTAACTCAAAATCTAATTAAATTGCTTTATTGAAAAGTGACAATTTGTGGGAGTTCGTAGTGGTGGTTTGACGAATGACGGGCTTTCTCTAGATACTAAATATTTTTCGGAAAAAGTAGCAATCCAGTAATTGAGTTTTATAAAGTATTTTGTGCTTTTAGCTTACTGAGGTGGGTAACAGAGATATACATATCTGGGCTCGCAATTTTTTAGTGAACTATTTTATTGACTGATAAATGCTATTGTATAAGGAATAACATTATTCACCACAGCTAAATCCTCATGTTCAAAAAACCACTGCATACTATCCGACCAAATGGAAAGCCTTAAATACATGCAGGATCGCCAAGATCATGTGCAGGAGACGGGAAACTCGCTTGCTTCGTACTCACGCGGTCTCGAAGGGACTGTCGGATGGCTGTTGACCGGTCACAACCTACTGACATTACATGCGAGCCGACATACGAGGGCTGTCTGATAAATAACCGACCTCAACGTGAAGCTAGCGGCACCTCTGAAAAAAAAGTTTCTACTTCAAATTGTGCATATTATAATAGCTACTCGCTAAAATTTCAGAAATTTATCTTGCGCAATTATCTGTTGACAGTCGTTTTTGTGAGTCTATTTCGGTGATTTCCCCAAAATGGAAAAAATTGAATATCGAGCTGTAATTAAATTTTTGTTTTTGAAAGGCAATACGCCTTCACAAATCAAGGATGAGTTGGACTCTGTGTACGGTGACTCTGCACCATTGTTTACCACCATAAAATTTTGGGCAGCTGAATTTAAACGTGGTCGCAGGAGCTTGGAAGATGATGAACGTCCTGGGCGTCCAAAAGCTGTAACCACTAACGATAACATCGCTAAAGTTCATCAATTGGACGACCGCCGGATTAAAGTTAAGGAAATAGCTGAGATTATGAAGATGTCAAAAGAACGTGTTTGTCACAAATTAAACATGAGAAAGCTGTCCACGCGTTGGGTGCCGCGTTTGCTTACGCTAGACCACAAACGTGCGCGCATGAACATTTCCAGCGCACTGTTGGCTCAGTTTAGAGGCAATACGACCGAGTTTTGGCGCCGATTGATAACTGTAGACGAAACTTGGATTCATCATTATATGCCCGAAACAAAAATCCAATCTAAACAGTGGATTGAAAAGGGGGAACCGGCCCCAAAAAAACCTAAAGCTGTGTATTCGGCTGGGAAAGTGATGGCGAGTGTTTTTTGGGACAGCCATGGAATTATTTTTATCGACTATCTTGAAAAAGGAAAAACTATAACAGGAGCATACTACGTATCATTATTGGACAAGCTAAAGGAAGAAAGTTCGAAAAATCGGCCACATTTGCAAAAAAAGAAAGTCTTGTTCCACCAAGACAACGCACCATCTCACACCTCAACAGTCGCCATGGCGAAAATCCACGAATTGCGGTTCGAACTGCTTGACCATCCACCTTATTCACCGGATCTAGCACCAAGCGACTTTTTTTTGTTTCCTCAACTTAAAACTGCGCTCGGCGGCCAGAGATTTTCGTCAAATGAGGAGGCAATCTCTTTCGTGAACACGTATTTGGCAGACAAAGACGCCAAGTACTATTTGGAAGGGTTGCAGAGATGGGAGCATCGCTGGGAGAAGTGTGTGGAAAAATAAAAAAAAAAAAATTTTTGAAAAAGTCGCGTGCATGATGGTTATTTATCAGACAGCCCTCGTACAGTCTGTCAAGTAAGAGCGTGGTCGACTTTACCGACAGTTAATGAAAGATTTCGCTCTAATTCCTTCGCGAGCCGATTGAGGGAAGTTTTGTCCTTGATGCATTGTCAACAAAGGTTCAGTTGTCGTTGATCTTTTGAAATCCTGCCTTAACACTGTAACAATCACAAGCAAAATTAAAGAGAAAAGGTTTAGATATATCCTACGAAACTATCCGAAGCCTTCTTCATACTCATGATCTAAAATAGCGCAACACAATGAAGAAGCCTCTGTTGACTGAAAAACTTGTGACAAAGCGACTCGCTTGGGCGCATGAGAATATTGATAGAGATTTTGAAAATGTCATTTTTGCTGATGAATGTTCTATATAGGCACGTTCTGTCCACACGCGAGCCTGGTAAACTTCCACCAATAGGCTTGTTCAGCGGACCGTAAAACATGGAATAAATGTGCATCTTTGAGGATTCGGCACTTTGTACCTCCTTATTGACAACCTAAATCCCGAGAAAATGATAAAAATCTACAAAAAGGTTTTACTGATATCTGTCAAACGATGGTTCATCAGAAAAACTAAGATTGGATTCTGCAGGAGGACAACGATCCTAAAAACCGCAGCGAGCTCTGTACTCAGTGGAAAACTCAATCTGGCATCGTTACATTGGATTGGCTGTCGCGGTCGCTCGATGAAAATCCTATTGAAAATGTATGAGCATACATATATTAAACAGAAGCTTCATGGAAGACGCACATACACTTTGAAGGAGTTGTCTTACGAAATTCGTCGGATCTGGAGATCCTTGCCACTAGAATACGCCGTCAAATTAGTAGAAAGCATGCCTCGGAGATGCCAGGCAATTATCGACGCGGGTGGTGACTGGGCATATTATTGTCCAAATTGCATCATTGTTTGTTGTGTACAATGAGATATAAATGTGAAAGTTTCATAAAATATTTTTTTTGTTTTATAAATATCCCGATCACGCTCTTACCTGACAGACTGTAAGTGAAAACGTGACATGCAGAAAGCGCAGAGAAGTTGACATGAGGCAGACGCTGCAACATCTCCTATGCCTTTGTTTGACACTATCTAGAACTCGAGTCAAGTATCTAGGAGCTTCGGCGTTCGAGGAGCTGAACGCAGTACGAAATGTAGACATGAAGTCGCTCCTAAAGTTCGCAAAAAACCTTGTTGTTCTGTTTGACAAATTCTTTACATCAAATTAAACTAAAACTCCATTTGGAATTACTAAGGAGGAATAAGGAGAAAGTTTAATGAATACCAAATGCTTGGGAGAATCCGAAGAACATTTCAAAAATCTTGGAAATAAATAAATCTTCAGAAATATGTATTTTGATTGTCGTGGAGTATTTTGCAATATTCAACCAAATAGTCTAAATAATAAATAATAAAGTTTATGGAAAAAAATTTTTCACTTTTGAAAATTTGACAATTTTTTTTAAATAAATAAAAAAAATATAAAAAAAATCGGCCTACTCCGGGATTAGCAGGGATAATTGTCAAATTAATTGAAGTTTTTTTTGAGGAAAAAAATCAAAAAAACAAAAATGGCGAACTTCCAAAAAATGACGAAAAAACCGATTATTTTATATAATTGATCGTGTTAAATTTTTTTTCGTGTATTTTTTCGAAAAGTTCATTCAAACACAAAAATCAAAAAAAATGGTGCCCAAAAGTCAATTTCTGCAAAAGTTATGGCTATTTGAAAATAAAAAAGCCTTTTTTTTTTGAAAAATTCATAACTTTTTTGAAGTTGGACAAAAATTTTTTAAAAAATTCTCAAAAATGTTTTTCAAAAGGTAGAAAAGGATGGATCAGTTTCAGCAAAATCTAAAGGGGTCGGGTTCAAAAGTGGTCGATTTAGTATGAAATACCCCATATATTCTTCTAAAGGCATGGCTTGTAAAAAGTACTATTTTTTATAAATATTTAAATTGCTGGAACACAACCATCGATAGTTCTCATCGAAGTCTTCACCAAGAAACTGTATTCAATTTCGTCAGTGTTGCACCAGAGAGAGGAAAAAATGTTGTTTATTGATTGAGTTGAAAGAACTTACGCAGGACACATTTTATACTTGACATTAGTTGGGGTTACTGAATTTAGCTTGGATATGTAAAAGTTTAAGCTAATTCTGCATACAAAGTCACTTCTTGCGGTCTTACCGCTTGAACTCACGAACTCTGCATTCGTCGCCTTCGCGTTTACTTTCGGTGTATTTACCAGGTACAGCTGATGCTGATACTGGAATACTTCGGTGAAATTCCAAACATGAAGATTTAGCGACAGCAAGAATAATGGGAAAACATTTATTATAACAGGAAAATTTTCATTTTATTTTATTTTTTTTCCTTCTTTACGTACTTCTTTCATTATTGTTATTCTATTTATTTATATTTTCAATGCATTTATTGGATTTTGCTTAGGTTTCTTCTATCTGCGTGCCATTTGCATTGCTAACTTCGTCTATGTATATACATTAGCTACATATGTATGTACATATATTTGTACATATGTATAAATATTTAATTGTATTATTTAAGCATGCGCGTGAGTGCATTTCTTGTAGGCTAATCAATTCACTTTTTGCTTTTTCATAGTTTGCCATTGTCTTGTTCTACTTTATATACACACATACACATGTGTATGTACCATGTGTTTTTGTATGTGTATGTATGTATGTATTTTTAGTTCCTTGGGTTTATATTTTTTATTCCTGTTGGATTTTGTGATTTAATGCAATGCTTATTTTTGAACTGCTGATAACAACAACAATAACTGAAAAGGCACATTTTGATGAAACGCGTTTGCTAATGGAAAATGATTAAAGCGGGTGGCATTTTGTGTGTGCGGATGTGTGGGTAAATGTATGTTTGTGTATATATAGGTATATGATTGGACAGGAGAATGGAATAACATGAAGTTTAAAATTTCAAAATTGACATCAGGGTAAGCTATTGCGGAGTTGTATTATTTATTAGATCTTCATAAGTTTGTTTGCTATTAAAGGCTAAGTCGGCTTACCAGTCGTGGTACGTCTGCATGGACCTTGTATGTTACTATAATTTTAGAGACCTACACACCCAAGGCTTGGTTCCAAAATTTTGTTGAATATTCAAAAATTCTCTGCTGATCCCTCCCCGACTGGTAATAGGTAACACAGCGCCACGACGATTGCAGGGCCGGAATGGTAACATATCGTCTTTTTTGCAGTTGGAGGAGTCTAGCTAATATCTGGCTTTTAAGTTGGGTGTTCACTGCGCCCCACCGCAGTCGATGGAACGATGAGCTATACGAGATATACGACGACATTAACATAGTTCAGCGAATTAAAAGACAGCGGCTACTTTGGCTAGGTCATGTCGGCCGAATGAAAACACTCCAGCTCTGATAGTATTCGACACAGAATCCATCGGAGGAAGCAGAGGAAGAAGGAGACATTCCTTCATTAGAAAGACCAGGTAGAGAAGGACCTGACTACACTTGGAATCTCCAATTGGCGCCAAACAGCGAAAGGGAAGAACGACTAGCGCATTGTTGGAAACTCGGCTATAAGCGGTGTCTACGCCAATAAAGAAAAAGAAGCTCGTTACGCCTCAATATATCAGCATTCAAGTAGGAAGACTTACTATGTTTGGGACCTTGGGTGGAGGAATTCAAATAGTCCAGTATTGAACGGAGCTTGCGGATATCTAAGGTCTTTCAGAATGTGATAGCCTTAGTTGCCATGCGGAGAAATAAATAATTAAGGAAGTCCGGATCTGCTGGAAAACCCCGAAGGAAACTAGTTGTTCCCAAAAGAGAGCAGTGTTGGAAATGAGCCAACAAAAAGCAGGAGTTAAGTAGAAGTTGAAGCTAAGCCTAAGACCAGGAAGGCAACAACACCAGCGGCAGCCGAAACCGAATCCCACAGCAAAAATATGGCTACAAAGAAAAGCAAAATTAAAGCTCTCAGTAGTGGATCTGCCATTCTTTGACCTATTTTTAGGATCGATGAGTTGAGAAGCGTCGTGCTGCCCACCTGCTCAGAAGACGACAGCCGTGTCCGCTAATCATTGAAAAGCTTACAAAAGAGCTCCAGAATAGCATTGATTGCGCGAAAATGGTTCTATCCATTTTAAAGCTGAACCGCCAGCAGTGGCAGCCAAGAGATAGAGGTCAGCTGAAGTAACGGTGGCTTAGCCAGTCAAAATGCCGAATCTAAAGAGTGTGACACGCGCGAAATCATTTGCTGATGTTGCCCGGAACTACATTATCATCGGTGTGCTGGATAAGGAAGATTCCGAAGGTAGTGGAAGAAAATTAAGTCAAATAAAGCTATGGTCGGTAGTTTCAGTTCTAGTAAAATCATGCGCATATTTTTTTCTCCATGATATATTTAATTTCAAGCTTACGTTACTTAGGTTTGTTTAGGAGTTAATATAATACAACAACGAGTCTTGAAAAAGTTTATCGGCATCTCTCATTTTGCCCTCATTAATTTAGGTCCACTTGAGCTGCTTTTACATGTTGCTATAGAAGTAAAATATGAATATACTATATGTGTTTTCGGCGTGTAAATGTGAGTGTGAGGAGGAGAGGGAGTTTATAATGACTTTATTTGAATGTGGCAAGATGTATTTAGAAGCGGCGAATAGTTCTTTGTATGTAGTCTAATATAAAGAAATAATTGGTATATACCGTCACCTAAAATGCAAAATTACGTAAAATCACTTTTCATGAGTTGTTTTCAACCAATATATTGGTTACATCTGACGGCGGTATAACCAATATATTGGTTACATCTGACAGCGGTATAACCGATATATAACCGTTTTATAACCAAAACTTAAATTGAGTGTTTTCAATCGGCTGAAAATTTAACGGCGGTATATTGGTTACGTCTGACAGCGGTATAACCGATATATAACCATTTTATAACCAAAACTTAAATTGAGTGTTTTCAATGGGCTGAAAATTTAATGCTACATATAAATATGTAGTCAGTCGTAAGCAATAAAAAAACTCAACTTCGACTTTTTATACCCTGAACAGGGTATATTAACTTTGTCACGACGTTTGTAACACCCAGAAGGAAGCGTCGGAGACCCTATAAAGTATATATATAAATGATCAGGATGTTGAGCTGAGTCGATTTAGCCATGTCCGTCTGTCTGTCCGTCTGTCCGTCTGTCCGTCTGTCCGTCTGTCCGTCTGTCTGTATATATACGAACTAGTCCCTCAGTTTTTAAGATATCCTTTTGAAATTTTGCAAACGTCATTTTCTCTTCAAGAAGCTGCTCATTTGTCGGAACGGCCGATATCGGACCACTATAGCATATAGCTGCCATATAAACTGAACAATCGGAATCAAGTTCTCATATGGGAAACTTTCGCATTTGACAATGTATCATCACCAAATTTGGTATGGATTATTTTCTAGGGAAAAAATGCAATATCCGAGAAAATTGTTCAGATCGGTTAACTATAACATATAGCTGCCATACAAACTGAACGATCGGAATCAAGTCCTTGTATGGAAAACTTTCACATTTGACAAGATATATTCACGAAATTTGGTATATAATATTTTCTAAGGCAAAAATGTAGTCTCCGAAGAAATTGTTCAGATCGGTTGACTATAGCATATAGCTGCCATACAAACTGAACGATCGGAATCAAGTTCTTGTATGGAAAACTTTCGCATGTGACAATGTATCATCACCAAATTTGGTATGGAATATTTTCTAGGGAAAAAATGTAATATCGGAGAAAATTGTTCAGATCGGTTAACTATAACATATAGCTGCCATACAAACTGAACGATCGGAATCAAGTCCTTGTATGGAAAACTTTCACATTTGACAAGATATATTCACGAAATTTGGTATATATTATTTTCTAAGGCAACAATGTAATATCCGAAGAAATTGTTCAGATCGGTTAACTATAGCATATAGCTGCCATACAAACTGAACGATCGGAATCAAGTCCTTGTATGGACCACTTTAACATTTGACGAGATATATTCACGAAATTTGGTATAGATTATTTTTTAAGGTAACAATGTAATCTCCCAAGAAATTGTTCAGAACGAGTTACTATAGCATATAGCTTCTATACAAACTGGACACATAGTTACTAACAGAAATGCACCTGTGAAGGGTATTTAGCTTCGGTGCAACCGAAGTTAACGTTTTTTCTTGTTTTATGATAGTTTTTTTTGCATTTTAGATGACGATGTGTGATTGAGGAGTATTTTGTAAGTATTCATAGTTATTAGTTATAAAAAACTTGTTTACTTTGAAAAATTTTTATTTTTAATGTAGTAGTCTGGTCTAAACACGTGGTTTAGATAATCATTTTTGAAGTTTTTCTTATTAGCTCCTTATTGAATTTTACCTAATTCTTTATTCAGCAATTCTCATAATAGAATTTTTGTTGCCTACTTATACACATTTCTAACATATATACACATGTATGTATGTTTTTTTAATCAGTTTAGTTGCGAATTCGTTTCAATTTTCTTTTTTCATTAAATAATTTTTAATTATTTTTTTTTTCATTTCTATTTTCTTTTTTATTAAATAATTTTTATTTATTTTTTATTCGTTTCTATTTTCTTTTTGTTTTTAATAAATAATTTTTATTTATTATTATTATTTTTTTTTTTTTTGAAGTTCTCATTTTTATTTACTTCTTCGTTTCTTGCTGGTACAATGACTACAATTTTTTACATTTTACTTGCATTTTTCGCTACATAATGTATATTTGAAGTTTTTCATAAGAATGGTATGCATAGTTCATTAATTTATTAGTTTCTTCGCTTTCATATACTCGCGTGTATGTACTCGTATGTGCCAGTTGTTGTAACAGCTTTACCGGCCTGTTAAGGCATCAAAACTTAACCAAAAGAAAAATTTTTGAAAGCATTTGAAGCGTGTGTGTGTGTAAGTTCCCCGAAAGTGTTCAACAATTCTAAATCCAAATTTACCGTTAACGATATTCATAGATGATTTCAATTTTTTCAGAAAACAGCTGTCGCAGATATGTGGATATAGACACTCCCTCGGCTTTGTTGTTTTAGACTTTTAAATTTTGTTTCTAGTAATTCTTCTGGGATTGATTGAAAGCGCTTAACCACTTTAGAGCACTGCCAATTTTTTGACAATTTTAGCTGTGCAGTGACGTCACAATAGCAAATTCTGATAACTTTATTCGCTTGGCTTCATTTCACAATCATTTCAGCTGAGCTTATTTATCACATACAATAGATATATATTCGTATATATTCTTATATATCGTCACTTAAAATGCAAAACAACGTATCGAATTCGAAATTGCGGTTTTAGGATTCAGTACCTTACAAAAACGTAGCATAAACTTTTAAGCTTCTGCTGTCCAATATATAGTATAACCATATTATATCCGATATGTTACCATTTTATAACCAAAACTCAAATTTTGTTTCAATATGAGTGGTTTCTATTGCATCGTTTTATTTCGCCTTTAAACTTAGTTACGTTATTTTGGATTTTAGCTGACGATACTCGTATATTACTTGGCTGTTGAAATTTCTCGTATTTGTCTATAAACTTAGCCATGTCTCCATTCATAGTTATAATTGATGTTTTTTAAAATGTGTCCTAAATCAGTTTTGGTATAGTCGACTATTCAAAGAATCTTGCTTGCACAGAAATAATCGATTTTAAAAGATTTTCGCTTTTTCTCTACACGTGGAGTACAATGTATGCTCTACGTGAGGTTTGCTTATAAAGCAACAGCGTACAACACTGCGTATACGTAACTTTACTCTGACTGCCAATTCCTACCACTTTTTGTATGTGCTCATGAATGTATACTATGTGTGAATGTATGTAAAGATCTAATTTTTCTTGTTGTTGTTTGTGAAAGTATTTAATACAAAAAATTTATATTAAAAAAAATATATGTAAAAATAATATTAATATATGCAGACAATTAGGAAATATCCCACTGGAAATTAATTCGATTGTTTTTGTACTCTAAAATTTTTCTAATATACCAATTAATTTCTCACAACTCCAAAAATTTATAATGTTTTGTAATAGAAAAAGATATTTTTTAGGAAATTTTCCAATTTCAACATATTTTTTCGCCATATCTCAGCTATTGAAGTCCTTGCTTACAGAAATATTATATTTTTGGAAAACTATGAAAAATACCGTTATTTGTCAGTAAGCATAAATACCTACGTGATTGTTGGAGCAAGTGCACCACGTATTCGAATGACTCGGGGCAGACATTTGTGAATGTGCTCATTTTGATTCCAAAGAAAATATGCGGTTCTTTGCAAAAACTGCTGTACTTAACACATATGGTGCATATGTATATGGTAGAAACAAAAACAAAATATTAACTTCGGTGGCACTGAAGCTATAAAAGCACAACCTTTACAAGTGCGTTCCTCATAGAATAAAAGTGTAATAAAAGATCTGTATCTTAATTTTAACCGATCAGTTTGTATGGCAGCTATATGCTATAGTAGTTCGATCGGAACAATTTCTTCAGATATTGTACCATTGCCTTACACAACAATCCGTGCCGAATTTCATGAAGATATCTCTTCAAATAAAAAAGTTTTTCATACAAAGACTGGGTTTTAGTCGATCAGTTTGTATGGCAGCTATATGCTATAGTAGTTCCATCTAAACAATTCCTTCAGATAATGTACCATTGCCTTACACAACAATCCTTGCCGAATTTCATGCAGATATCTCTTCAAATAAAAAAGTTTTTCATACAAAGACTGCTTTTTAATCGATCAGTTTGTATGGCAGCTATATGCTATAGTAGTTCGATCTGAACAATTTCTTCAGATATTGCACCATTGCCTTACACAACAAACGGTGCTGAATTTCATGAAGATATCTCTTCAAATAAAAAAGTTTTTCATACAAAGACTGGTTTTTAATCGATCAGTTTGTATGGCAGCTATATGCTATAGTGATCCGATATCGGTGGTTCCGACAAATGAGAAGTTTTCTGCAGTCTCAAGGACGTGTGGTTAATTTCAGAATGGTATCTCAAAAACGGAGGAACTGAGTTCGCTTCTATACAGACATTCCGACATGGCTAAATTGACTTAGCTCGTTATACATCTCCGTTTTTTTTCTTCTTGGGTGTTACATATTTCGTGGTAAACTCTATATTCCCTGATCATTGTGTCGTTGTGTCAAAAAAATAATTATATAATTAATTAAAAAAAAAATTAATTAAAATATATTATTTAAAACTAAAAACATTACGAATGGTTAGAAAAGAACTAAAAAAAATAATAATAATAAGTTAATAAAATAATATATAAAAATAAAAATTAAAAAATTAGTAAATAAAAGAATATATAAAAATAAAAAAAAAACTAAAAAAATATATAAATATAAATTTGAGAAATAGAATAAAAAACTGTTCAGGGTACAATAATAGATATACATAAAAGCGACCATAGCCTTCTCGTCCGGGTCATAATTCAAAACTAGAAGATTTTTCTTCTAATGTGGACCACTTTTGATATTTTTGACGCAACAATATCTCACTCACCTTCAGCTATGTGGAAACGTGACGTGAAGCAGCTCGGCCACTATACCAGTATATTCCTATTTGGTAAGTAGACCCCGTGCATAGGTATATAACAACGTTCGCTTACGTTCGATTTTCCATTAACAAAAAGCCGGCATAACCAAATAAAGTCTTGCATTTAAAACCCTTAAAGCAGCCAATTTTTTGGCAACACCTGTGCCGTGCCGTTATGCCATACTAAGGAACTAAGGTAGAGGAAATATTGCAGCAATGCTTTCATATCACAGGTAAGTATGGCTTTGAATTGATTTCAGTTCAACTCTATTAAAATTAAGATAAAAAAAATTATTATACTCTGTAGCAACATGTTGCAAGAGTATAAAAAATACATTAAAATATATACGCCAAATGCATATAAATGCCAAACTTGTTATTTCATTTGGAAATGATAAGTTTAAGTAAGTATAATTCATATTTGCGCTGCTTTTATTGTTTCCGGCATAATTTCAAAAAAAATACACGGCCACTAATTTCCTGGAAATTACTGTTAATATGCTAAATCGATGCGTGCTGCCATGCGCTTTAATTTGCCGTTTAAATCAGCGAAATCCGTGCAGGAAAACGCAAGTTATGCTTAAAAAGCTGGCGGCATATAGTAATGTACTGTGGAGTACAGTACGAACAGAAAATTTTGTGTACAGCTCTCATGTGACGCCTAAAAGCATGCTACAATTTTCAACATATTTTTGCAGCAGCCACCTACTTGGCACTGCTGCGCGCCGGGTGCATATCGGCAAAATGTGAACGCCACAAAATCGCATGCGAGCACGTGCGGTTTGCGACTCGGCTAAATTAGCTAATTTTGGTAATAAAT
>JAPZAG010002762.1:0-14427 GCA_027475135.1 Bactrocera correcta | reverse complement strand
TGCCGCCTTGGCTTTATATCATCTTCATTACGTTAAAGATGGTTAATTAACTTTAATATGTTAAACTAATGATTTAAAGCATTTCGATGTCGATTGCTAAATGCGTATATACAAGAAAATCGGCTTTATACCTAAATATAAGATAACGGAATTCTTCTAAATGCACTGCCGTTATGGCTTTATGTTAACTTCAGTTCGCTAAAGAAGGTTAATTAACTTAAATATGTTAAACTAATGATTTGAAGCATTTCGATATCGATTGCTAAATGCGTATATTTATACAACAAAATCGACTTTATAACTAAATATAAGATAACGGAATTCTTCAAAATGCACTGCCGTTATGCCGCCATTGCTTTATGCCAACTTCAGACCGTTAAAGAAGGTTTATGAACTTAAATATTTTATACTAATGATTTGAGGCATTTCGATATCGATTGCTATATGTGTAAATACAAGAAAATCGACTTTATGCCTAAATATAAGATTACGGAATTCTTCTACATGCACTGCCGTTATGCCGCCATGGCTTTATGTTAACTTCAGTGCGTTAAAGAAACGTTATTAACTTAAATATATTAAACTAATGATTTGAAGCATTTCGATATCGATTGCTAACTAAGTATATACAAGAAAATCGACTTTATACCTAAATATGAGATAACGGAATTCTTCCGAATGCACTATCGTTACGCCGTTAAGGCTTTTGTAGACTTTAGTAAGATTAAGAGGGTTAATTAGCTCAAATATGTTAAACTCATGATTTGAAGCATTTCGGTATCGATTGCTAAATGTGTATGTACAAGAAAATCGATTTTATACCTAAATAAAAGATTACGGAATTCACCCAAATATACTGCCGTTATGGCTTTATGTAAACTTCGGTAAGATAAAGAAGGCTAATTAACCTAAATATGCTAAACCAGTTATTTGAATCATTTCGATATCGATTGCTAAATGCGTATATACAAGAATATTGACTTTATACCTAAATATAAGATTACGGAATTCTTCTACATGCACTGTTGTAATACCGCCATGGCTTTATATCACTTTCATTACGTTAGAGATGGTTAATTAACTTTAATATGTTAAACTAATGATTTAAAGCATATCGATGTCGATTGATAAATGAGTATATACAAGAAAATCGATTTAATACCTAAATATAAGATAGCGGAACTCTTCCAAATGCACTGCCGTTATGCCGTTAAGGCTTTTGTAGACTTCAGTAAGATAAAGAGGGTTAATTATCTTAAATATGTTAAACTAATGATTTAAAGCATTTCGATGTCGATTGCTAAATGCATATATACAAGAAAATCGACTTAATACCTAAATATAAGATTACGGAACTCTTCCAAATGCACTGCCGTTATGCTGTTAAGGCTTTTGTAGACTTCTGTAAGATAAACAGGGTTAATTAACTTTAATATGTTAAACTAATGATTTAAAGCATTTCGGTATCGATTGCTAAATGTGTATATACAACAAAATCGACGTTATACCTAAATATAAGATTACGTAATTCTTCTAAATGCTTTGCCGTTATGCCGTTAAGCCGTTTGTAGACTGCAGTAAGATAAAGAGGGTTAATTATCTTAAATATATTAAACTAATGATTTGAAGCATTTCGATATCGATTGCTAAATGAGTATATACAAGAAAACCGACTTTATACCTAAATACAAGATAACGGAATTCTTCCGGATGCACTGTCGTTACGCCGTTAAGGCTTTTGTAGACTCTAGTAAGATAAAGAGGGTTAATTAGCTTAAATATGTTAAACTAATGATTTGAAGCAATTCGATATCGATTGCTAAATGTGTATATACAACAAAATCGAATTTATACCTAAATAAAAGATTACGGAATTAACCCAAATATACTGCCGTTATGGCTTTATGTAAACTTCGGTAAGATAAAGAAGGCTAATTAACCTAAATATGCTAAACGAGTTATTTGAAGCATTTCGATATCTATTGCTAAATGCGTATATACAAGAAAATCGACTTTATACCTTAATATAAGATTACGGAATTCTTCTACATGCACTGTCGTTATGCCGCCATGGCTTTATATCACCTTCATTACGTTAAAGATGGTTAATTAACTTTAATATGTTAAACTAATGATTTAAAGCATTTCGATGTCGATTGCTAAATGCGTATATACAAGAAAATCGACTTTATACCTAAATATAAGATAACGGAATTCTTCTAAATGCACTGCCATTATGCCGTTATGGCTTTATGTTAACTTCAGTTCGTCAAAGAAGGTTTATTAACTAAATATGTTAAACTAATGATTTGAAGCATTTCGATATCGCTTGCTAGATGTGTATATACAAGAAAATCGAATTTATACGTAAACATAAGATTACGGAATTCTTCCAAATGTACTGTCGTTATGCCGCAATGGCTTTATATCAACTTCAGTACGTTAAAGAAGGTTAATTAACTTAAATATGTTAAACTAATGATTTGAAGCATTTCGATGTCGATTGCTAAATGCGTATATACAAGAAAATCGACTTAATACCTAAATATAAGATTACGGAACTCTTCTTAATGCACTGCCGTTATGCCGTTAAAGCTTTTGCAGACTTCAGTAAGATAAAGAGGGTTAATTATCTTAAATATGTTAAACTAATGATTTGAAGCATTTCGATGTCGATTGCTAAATGCGTATATACAACAAAATCGACTTTATACCTAAATATAAGATTACGTAATTCTTCTAAATGCTTTGCCGTTATGCCGTTAAGCCGTTTGTAGACTTCAGTAAGATAAAGAGGGTTAATTAACTTTAATATGTTAAACTAAAGATTTGAAGCATTTCGATATCGATTGCTAAATGTGTATGTACAAGAAAATCGATTTTATACCTAAATAAAAGATTACGGAATTCACCCAAATATGCTGCCGTTATGGCTTTATGTAAACTTCGGTAAGATAAAGAAGGCTAATTAACCTAAATATGCTAAACTAATGATTTGAAGCATATCGATATCGATTGCTAAATGCGTATATACAAGAAAATCGACTTTATACCCAAATATAAGATTACGGAATTCTTCTACATGCACTGTCGTTATGCCGCCATGGCTTTATATCACCTTCATTACGTTAAAGATGATTAATTAACTTTAATATGTTAAACTAATGATTTAAAGCATTTCGATTGCTAAATGCGTATATACAAGAAAATCGACTTTATACCTAAATATAAGATAACGGAATTCTTCTAAATGCACTGCCGTTATGCCGTTATTGCTTTATGTTAACTTCAGGTCGTTAAAGAAGGTTTATTAACTTAGATATGTTAAACTAATGATTTGAAGCATTTCGATATCGCTTGTTAAATGTGTATATACAAGAAAATCGAACTTATACCTAAACATAAGATTACGGAATTCTTCCAAATGTACTGTCGTTATGCCGCCATGGCTTTATATCAACTTCAATACGTTAAAGAAGGTTAATTAACTCAAATATGTGAAACTAATGATTTGAAGCATTTCGATATCGATTGCTAAATGCGTATATTATACAACAAAATCATCTTTATACCTAAATATAAGATTACGCAATTCTTCTCTATGCACTGCCGTTATGCCGCCATTGCTTTATGCCAACTTCAGTCCGTTAAAGAAGGTTTATGAACTTAAATATTTTATACTAATGATTTGAAGCAATTCGATATCGATTGCTTACTGAGTATATACAAGAAAATCGACTTTATACCTAAATATAAGATACGGAATTCTTCCGAATGCACTGTCATTACGCCGTTAAGGCTTTTGTAGACTTTAGTAAGATAAAGAGGGTTAATTAGCTTAAATATGTTAAACTCATGATTTGAAGCATTTCGATATCGATTGCTAGATGTGTATGTACAAGAAAATCGATTTTATACCTACATAAAAGATTACGGAATTCACCCAAATATACTGCCATTAGGGCTTTATGTAAACTTCGGTAAGATAAAGAAGGCTAATTAACCTAAATATGCTAAACCAGTTATTTGAAGCATTTCGATATCGATTGCTAAATGCAATTATACAAGAAAATCGACTTTAAACCTGAATATAAGATTACGGAATTCTTCTACATGCACTGTCGTTATGCTGCCATGGCTTTATATCACCTTCAATACGTAAAAGAAGGTTATCAACTTAAATATGTTAAACTAATGATTTGAAGCATTTCGATGTCGATTGCTAAATGCGTGTATACAAGAAAATCGACTTAATACCTAAATATAAGATCACGGAACTCTTCCAAAGGCACTGCCGTTATGCCGTTAAAGCTTTTGTAGACTTCAGTAAGATAAAGAGGGTTAATTAGCTTATATATGTTAAACTCATGATTTGAAGCATTTCGATATCGATTGCTAAATGTGTATATACAAGAAAATCGATTTTATACCTAAATAAAAGTTAACGGAATTCACCCAAATATACTGACGTTATGGCACCATGGCTTTGTATCACCCTTAATACGTTTAGGAAGGTTTATTAACTTAAATATGTTACACTATTGATTTGAAGCATTTCGATATCGATTGCTAAATGAGTATCTACAAGAAAAACGAATTTATAACTAAATATAATATTACGCAATTCTTCTACATGCACTGTCGTTATGCCGCCATGGCTTTATATCACCTTCAATACGTTAAAGAAGGTTATTAACTTTAATATGTTAAACTAATGGTTTAAAGCATTTCGATGTCGATTGCTAAATGCGTATATACAAGAAAATCGACTTAATACCTAAACATAAGATTACGGAACTCTTCCAAAGGCACTGCCGTTATGCCGTTAAAGCTTTTGTAGACTTCAGTAAGATAAAGAGGGTTAATTATCTTAAATATGTTAAACTAATGATTTAAAGCATTTCGATGTCGATTGCTAAATGCGTATATACAACAAAATCGACTTTATACCTAAATATAAGATTACGGAAATCTTTCAAATGTATTGTCGTTTACTGCCATGGCTTTATATCAACTTTATTGCGTTAAAGAAGGTTAACTAACTTAAATATGTTAAACTAATGATTTGAAGCATTTCGATATCGATTGCAAAATGTGTATGTACAACAAAATCGACTTTATACCTAAATATAAGATAACGGAATTCATATAAATATACTGCCGTTATGCCGTTATGGCTTTATGTAAACTTCAGCAAGATAAAGAAGGTTAATTAACTTAAATATGCTAAACCAGTTATTTGAAGCATTTCGATATATATTGCTAAATGTGTAAATACAAGAAAATCGACTTTATACCTAAATATAAGATTACGTATTTCTTCTAAATGCTTTGCCGTTATGCCGCCATGGCTTTATATCACCTTCATTACGTTAAAGAAGTTTAACTAACTTAAATATGTTACACTAATGATTTGAAGCATTTCGATATCGATAGCTAAATGTGTATATACAAGAAAATCGACTTTATACCTAAATATAAGATAACGGAATTCTTCTAAATGCACTGTCGTTATGCCGCCATGGCTATATGCCAACTTCAGATCGTTAAAGAAGGTTTATTAACATAAATATGTTAAACTAATGAGTTGAGTCATCTCGATATCGATCGCTTAATGTGTATATACAAGAAAATCGACTTTTTACATAAATATAAGACTACGGAATTCTTCCAAATGTACTGTCATTATGCCGCAATGGCTTTATATCAACTTCAATACGTTAAAGAAGGCTGATTAACTTAAATATGTTAAACTAATGATTTGAAGCATTTCGATATCGATAGCTAAATGTGTATATACAAGAAAATCGACTTTATACCTAAGTATAAGATTACGAAATTCTTCCAAATGCACTGCCGTTATGCCGCCATGGCCTTAAGCCAACTTCAGTTCGTTAAAGAAGGTTTATTAACTTAAATATGTTAAACGAATGTATAGACAAGAAAATCGACTTTTTACCTAAATATAAGATTACGACATTCTTCCAAATGCACTGCCGTTATACCGTTTTGGCTTTATGTAGACTTCAGTGCGTTAAAGAAGGTTTATTAACTTAAATATGTTAAACTAATGATTTGAATCATTTCGGTATCGATTGCTAAATGTGTATATACAAGAAAATCGGCTTTATACCTAAATATAAGATAACGGAATTCTTCTAAATGCACTGCCGTTATGCCGCCATAGCTTTATGCCAACTTCAGTTCGTTAAAGATGGTTTATTAACTTAAATATGTTAAACCAGTTATTTGAAGCATTTCGATATCGATTGCTCAATAGGTATATACAGCAAAATCGACTTTATACCTAAATATAAGTTTGCGGAATTCTTCCAAATGCACTGCCGTTATACCGTAATGGCTCTATGTAAACTTCAGTAAGATAAAGAAGGTTAATTAACTTAAATATGTTAAACTAATGATTTGAATCATTTCGGTATCGATTGCTAAATGTGTATATACAAGAAAATCGGCTTTATACCTAAATATAAGATAACGGAATTCTTCTACATGCGCTGCCGTTATGCCGCCATAGCTTTATGCCAACTTCAGTTCGTTAAAGAAGGTTTATTAACTTAAATATGTTAAACCAGTTATTTGAAGCATTTCGATATCGATTGCTAATTGTTTATATACAAGAAAATCAACTTTATACCTAAATATAAGTTTACGGAATTCTTCCAAATGCACTGCCGTTATACCGTTATGGCTTTATGGAGACTTCAGTGCGTTAAAGAAGGTTTATTAACTTAAATATGTTAAACTAATGATTTGAATCATTTCGGTATCGATTGCTAAATGTGTATATACAATAAAATCGGCTTTATACCTTAATATAAGATAACGGAATTCTTTTGCATGCACTGCCGTTATGCCGCCATAGCTTTATGCCAACTTCAGTTCGTTAAAGAAGGTTTATTAACTTAAATATGTTAAACTAATGAGTTGAAGCATCTCGATATCGATTGCTAAATAGGTATATACAGCAAAATCGACTTTATACCTAAATATAAGTTTACGGAATTCTTCCAAATGCACTGCCGTTATACCGTTATGGCTTTATGTAAACTTCAGTAAGATAAAGAAGGTTATTTAACTTAAATATGTTAAACTAATGATTTGAAGCATTTCGTTATCGATTGCTAAATGTGTATATACAAGAAAATCGACTTTATACCTAAATATTAGATTACAGAATTCTCCTAAATGCACTGCCGTTATGTCGCCATGGCTTTATACCAACTTCAATACGTTAAAGAAGGTTAATTAAATTAATCATGTTAAACGAATGTATAGACAAGAAAATCGACTTTTTACCTAAATATAAGATTACGGCATTCTTCCAAATGCACTGCCGTTATACCGTTTTGGCTTTATGTAAACTTCAGTAAGATAAAGAAGGTTAATTAACTTAAATATGTTAAACTAATGATTTGAAGCATTTCGGTATCGATTGCTTAATGTGTATTTACAACAAAATCGACTTTATACCTAAATATAAGACTACGGAATTCTTCGAAATGTACTGGCGTTATGCCGCCATGGATTTATAATCAACTTCAATACGTTAAAGAAGGTTAATTAACTTAAATATGTTAAACTAATGATTTTAAGCATTTCGATATCGATTGCTAAATGTTTATGTACAACAAAATCGACTTTATACCTAATTATAAGATAACGGAACTCATATAAATATACTGCCGTTATGGCTTTATGTAAACTTCAGTAAGATAAAGAAGGTTAATTAACTTAAATATGCTAAACCAGTTATTTTAAGCATTTCGATATCGATTGCTAAATGTGTATGCACAACAAAACCGACCTTATACCTAAATATAAGATGGCGGAATTCATATAAATATACTGCCGTTATGCCGTTATGGCTTTATGTAAACTTCAATAAGATAAAGAAGGTTAATTAACTTAAATATGCTAAACCAGTTATTTGAAGCATTTCGATATACAGGGTAGGCCATTTAATGTTGACCCATCTGGCAACGCTGTAACTTTTATCAGCGCTGACAAATCGGCTAATGTCATACCGCGTTAGAAGCGTCATTCGAAGACAATTTATACCATGGAACAGTACACTCCAAAAGAACGCGCTGAAATTGTTCAGCTTTATATTCAAAATAACTTTTCAATTGTGTTAACTCAACGTGCGTTTCGCAAAAAAAATAAAGTGAAAAGTGCTCCAGTTAAGAACACAATTAAGTCTTTATACGCAAAAGTTGTGAACACCGGTAATCTCAGTAATGCCAGTCATGCATCCAGACAACGCACAAGACGTTCTGATGAAAATATCGAAGCTGTACGAGCCAGTATTGAGGAGACTCCATCGACATCGAGTTATCGCCGCTCTCAGGAATTAGACATCTCTCGCACCACTCTCCGACGCATAATTCATAAAGATTTGAAGATGTTTCCATATAAAATTCAAATGGCACAAAAACTAAACCCAGCTGATTATCCGCGAGGCCTTAATTTTGGCAAATGGGCCATCGAAATGGCTGAAAACGAACTTGACTTTTGGCGAAAACTCATCATGTCAGACGAGGCACATTTCTCGTTGAATGGAGGCGTATACAAGCAAAATTGCCGATTTTTTGTCACCGAAAATCCTCAATTAATTGAAGAACAGCCTCTTTACGACCAAAAAGTAACAGTTTGGTGCGGTGTTTGCGCGAATATGATCATCGGACCGTATTTTTTCGAAGACGATGATGGAGCCACGACAACAGTCAATGGTGAGCGTTATCGAGCCATGATAACGGATTTTGTGATACCCATTATTCGCGAAAATGACATGGATAACTTCTGGTTTCAACAGGACGGGGCTACATGCCATACAGCTCGACCAACAATCAATTTATTGCGACCATTTTTCCCCGGGCGATTGATATCGAAAAATGGTGATGTTGACTGGCCACCGAGATCACCAGATTTGACGCCACCAGACTTTTATTTGTGGGGTTATTTGAAATCCAAGGTATACGCTAATAAGCCAAAGACCTTAGCTCAACTGAAAGCCAACATTCGACGTGAAACAGCCGCCATATCATCCGAAACATTGGCCAAAGTCATGGAAAATGTCGAAAAAAGAGTGCATTTAGCTGTCAAAGCTAAAGGTGCCCATTTACGCGATCTAATTTTTAAATATTAGCTGAAACAAATCCCCTTGGACCAAAATAAATTATTTTTGAAATGAACAAAAAACATTGTTTTCTTTTGTTTTTTTTTTTTAGAAACAAATGGGTCAACTTTAAATGGCCTACCCTGTATATTGCTAAATGTGTAAATACAAGAAAATCGACTTTATACCTAAATATAAAATTATAACATTACGGAATTCTTCTAAATGCACTGCCGTTATACTGTTACGGCTTTATGTAGACTTCAGTAAGCTAGAAAGCGTTTATTAACTTAATATGTTAAACTAATGATTTGAAGCATTTCGATATGATAGCTAAATGTGTATATACAAGAAAATCGACTTTATACATAAATATAAGACTACGGAATTCTTCCAAATGTATTGTCGTTATGCCGCCATAATACGTTTAGGAAGGTTTATTAACTTAAATATGTTACACTATTGATTTGAAGCATTTCGATATCGATTGCTAAATGAGTATATACAAGAAAAACGAATTTATAACTAAATATAATATTACGCAATTCTTCTACATGCACTGTCGTTATGCCGCCATGGCTTTATATCACCTTCAATACGTTAAAGAAGGTTATTAACTTTAATATGTTAAACTAATGATTTGAAGCATTTCGATGTCGATTGCTAAATGCGTATATACAAGAAAATCGACTTAATACCTAAATATAAGATTACGGAACTCTTCCAAAGGCACTGCCGTTATGCCGTTAAAGCTTTTGTAGACTTCAGTAAGATAAAGAGGGTTAATTATCTTAAATATGTTAAACTAATGATTTAAAGCATTTCGATATCGATTGCTAAATGCGTATATACAACAAAATCGACTTTATACCTAAATATAAGATTACGGAATTCTTCTAAATGCACTGTCGTTATGCCGCCATGGCTTTATATTAACTTTATTACGTTAAAGAAGGTTAACTAACTTAAATATGTTAAACTAATGATTTGAAGCATTTCGATATCGATTGCAAAATGTGTATGTACAACAAAATCGACTTTATACCTAAATATAAGATAACGGAATTCATATAAATATACTGCCGTTATGCCGTTATGGCTTTACCAGTTATTTGAAGCATTTCGATATATATTGTTAAATGTGTAAATACAAGAAAATCGACTTTATACCTAAATATAAGTTACGTATTTCTTCTAAATGCTTTGCCGTTATGCCGCCATGGCTTTATATCACCTTCATTACGTTAAAGAAGTTTAACTAACTTAAATATGTTACACTAATGATTTGAAGCATTTCGATATCGATAGCTAAATGTGTATATACAAGAAAATCGACTTTATCCCTAAATATAAGATAACGGAATTCTTCTAAATGCACTGTCGTTATGCCGCCATGGCTATATGCCAACTTCAGATCGTTAAAGAAGGTTTATTAACATAAATATGTTAAAGTAATGAGTTGAGTCATCTCGATATCGATCGCTAAATGTGTATATACAAGAAAATCGACTTTTTACATAAATATAAGACTACGGAATTCTTCCAAATGTACTGTCGTTATGCCGCCATGGCTTTATATCAACTTCAATACGTTAAAAAAGGCTGATTAACTTAAATATGTTAAACTAATGATTTAAAGCATTTCGATATCGATAGCTAAATGTGAATATACAAGAAAATCGACTTTATACCTAAATATAAGATTACGAAATTCTTCTAAATGCACTGCCGTTATGCCGCCATGGCCTTAAGCCAACTTCACTTCGTTAAAGAAGGTTTATTAACTTAAATATGTTAAACCAGTTATTTGAAGCATTTCGATATCGATTGCTAATTGTTTATATACAAGAAAATCAACTTTATACATAAATATAAGACTGCGGAATTCTTCCAAATGTACTGTCGTTATGCCGCCATGGCTTTATATAACTTCAATACGTTAAAGAAGGTTAACTAACTTAAATATGTTAAACTAATGATTTGAAGCATTTCGATATCGATTGCTAAATTCTATACCTAATATAATATATTTATACCTAAATATAAAATTATAACATTACGGAATTCTTCTAAATGCAATGCCGTTATACCGTTAAGGTTCTACGTAGACTTCAGTAAGCTAAAAAGCGTTTATTAACTTAATATGTTAAACTTATGATAATGAAGCATTTCGATATCGATGGGTAAATGTGTATATACAAGAAAATCGACTTTATACCTAAATATAAGTTTACGGAATTCTTCTACATGCACTGCCGTTATGCCGCCATGGCTATATGCCAACTTCAGATCGTTAAAGAAGGTTTATTAACATAAATACGCGAAACGAATGATTTGAAGCATTTCGATATCGATAGCTAAATGTGTATATACAAGAAAATCGACTTTATACCTAAATATAAGATAACGGAATTCTTCTACATGCACTGCCGTTATGCCGCCATGGCTATATGCCAACTTCAGATCGTTAAAGAAGGTTTATTAACTTAAATATGTTTAACGAATGATTTGAAGCATTTCGATATCGATTGCTAAATGTGTAAATACAAGAAAATCGACTATATACCTAAATATAAGATTACGGAACTCTTCTACCTGCACTGTCGTTATGACGCCATGGCTTTATACCACCTTAATTAACTTAAATATGTTAAACTAATGATTTGAAGCATTTCGATATATATTGCTTAATGAGTACATACAAAAAAATCGACTTTATACCTAAATATAAAATTATAACATTACGGATATCTTCTAAATGCACTGCCGTTATACTGTTAAGGCTTTATGTAGACTTCAGTAAGCAAAAAAGCGTTTATTAACTTCATATGTTAAACTAATGATTTGAAGCATTTCGATATCGATAGCTAAATGTGTATATACAAGAAAACCGACTTTATACATAAATATAAGACTACGGAATTCTTCCAAATGTATTGTCGTTATTCCGCCATGGCTTTATGCCAACTTCCGTTCGTTAAAGAAGGTTTATTAACTTACATATGTTAACTAAATAATGATTTGAAGCATTTCGATATCGATAGCTAAATGGTATATACAAGAAAACCGACTTTATACATAAATATAAGACTACGGAATTCTTCCAAATGTATTGTCGTTATTCCGCCATGGCTTTATGCCAACTTCCGTTCGTTAAAGAAGGTTTATTAATTTAAAATATGTTAAACTAATGATTTGAATCATTTCGGTATCGATTGCTAAATGTGTATATACAAGAAAATCGGCTTTATACCTAAATATAAGATAACGGAATTCTTCTACATGCACTGAAGTTATGCCGCCATAGCTTTATGCCAACTTCAGTTCGTTAAAGAAGGTTTATTAACTTAAATATGTTAAACTAATGAGTTGAAGCATCTCGATATCGATTGCTAAATAGGTATATACAGCAAAATCGACTTTATACCTAAATATAAGTTTACGGAATTCTTCCAAATGCACTGCCGTTATACCGTTATGGCTCTATGTAAACTTCAGTAAGATAAAGAAGGTTAATTAACTTAAATATGTTAAACTAATGATTTGAATCATTTCGGTATCGATTGCTAAATGTGTATATACAAGAAAATCGGCTTTATACCTAAATATAAGATAACGGAATTCTTCTACATGCACTGCCGTTATACCGTTATGGCTTTATGGAGACTTCAGTGCGTTAAAGAAGGTTTATTAACTTAAATATGTTAAACTAATGATTTGATTCCTTTCAGTATCGATTGCTTAATGTGTATTTACAAGAAAATCGGCTTTATACCTAAATATAAGATAACGGAATTCTTCTACATGCACTGCCGTTATGCCGCCATAGCTTTATGCCAACTTCAGTTCGTTAAAGAAGGTTTATTAGCTTAAATATGTTAAACCAGTTATTTGAAGCATTTCGATATCGATTGCTAATTGTTTATATACAAGAAAATCAACTTTATACATAAATATAAGACTGCGGAATTCTTCCAAATGTACTGTCGTTATGCCGCCATGGCTTTATATCACCTTCATTACGTTAAAGAAGGTAAATCAACTTAAATATGTTAAACTAATGATTTGAAGCATTTCGTTATCGATTGCTAAATGTGTATATACAAGAAAATCGACTTTATACCTAAATATTAGATTACAGAATTCTCCTAAATGCACTGCCGTTATGTCGCCATGGCTTTATACCAACTTCAATACGTTAAAGAAGGTTAATTAAATTAATCATGTTAAACGAATGTATAGACAAGAAAATCGACTTTTTACCTAAATATAAGATTACGGCATTCTTCCAAATGCACTGTCATTACGCCGTTAAGGCTTTTGTAGACTTTAGTAAGATAAAGAGGGTTAATTAGCTTAAATATGTTAAACTCATGATTTGAAGCATTTCGATATCGATTGCTAGATGTGTATGTACAAGAAAATCGATTTTATACCTACATAAAAGATTACGGAATTCACCCAAATATACTGCCATTAGGGCTTTATGTAAACTTCGGTAAGATAAAGAAGGCTAATTAACCTAAATATGCTAAACCAGTTATTTGAAGCATTTCGATATCGATTTCTTAATGCATATATACCAGAAAATCGACTTTATACCTAAATATAAGACTACGGAATTCTTCGAAATGTACTGGCGTTATGCCGCCATGGCTTTATACCAACTTCAATACGTTAAAGAAGGTTAATTAAATTAATCATGTTAAACGAATGTATAGACAAGAAAATCGACTTTTTACCTAAATATAAGATTACGGCATTCTTCCAAATGCACTGTCATTACGCCGTTAAGGCTTTTGTAGACTTTAGTAAGATAAAGAGGGTTAATTAGCTTAAATATGTTAAACTCATGATTTGAAGCATTTCGATATCGATTGCTAGATGTGTATGTACAAGGAAATCGATTTTATACCTACATAAAAGATTACGGAATTCACCCAAATATACTGCCATTAGGGCTTTATGTAAACTTCGGTAAGATAAAGAAGGCTAATTAACCTAAATATGCTAAACCAGTTATTTGAAGCATTTCGATATCGATTGCTAAATGCAATTATACAAGAAAATCGACTTTAAACCTGAATATAAGATTACGGAATTCTTCTGCATGCACTGTCGTTATGCCGTTAAAGCTTTTGTAGACTTCAGTAAGATAAAGAGGGTTAATTAGCTTAAATATGTTAAACTCATGATTTGAAGCATTTCGATATCGATTCTAAATGTGTATATACAAGAAAATCGATTTTATACCTAAATAAAAGTTAACGGAATTCACCCAAATATACTGA